>ML880295.1:0-13778 GCA_009831015.1 Picea engelmannii
GACACATGTCATCACCAGGTCTTACCAGAACCACCCCCCCTAATACCACTTACCACCCTAGGGCGGGTCCGAAATATCACCTTCCCCTCCAAAAACCACTTTCCCCCAAATCAAAATCTGTTTTTTCTCAGTTTGAACACTTGTCTTCCGAGAGAATTTCCAGGCAAACCAGATGGAATTTTGAAAAACCGAGAGAGGTTTTTCTCCAAAACGGGATGAAGAAAAATAACCTCTCTCATTTTTTTCACAAGTACCAGGAATTGGGAGAATATAAACCATATCTGAGAACTATTTTTCCGATTTCCATTTTTCCTGTTTTTGTCATGTTTTTGCAGCAGATGTTTTGGAAAGATAGAGATGATTTTGGAAAAACCAAGAGAGGTTTGTACTCATAACATGATTATATGCAATAAAATATTTCCATTTTCACACAACTGCCATATTTTGAGAGATAAAAGTGTTTGAGTTGACCCCTACTTTCAGCAGTCCAACCCTTTTTTCACGGCAGACAGTTCAAAACTTTGAGGAATTTGTTTCTATTTTTGGCCAGTTTGTTGAATTCGACCTCCTAATCCTGGGGGATAATTTTTCTATATATGGTTATAATTTAAATGTAAAATGGTTGGTCAGTTGAGACCTGTTCATAGAATAGGATCCAAATTGTAAAAGCATCTCAGAGAGCCTCTTGTGTTCATCAATCCAATAATACAATCACAACAATTACAGGATTAAGGTGTCAATCTTGGTAGTGAAGTGATTTTATTCACTGTAATTTGTTTCCATTATATTTCTTAAGTTATTCATATTTTTAATTATTCTAAGAGGTTTAAAGAACATAATTTTTTGAGACATACACTTTGTTTCTGGATTTGACATAATTATCAATGTTTTCTACTCAATGGTTAATTCTAGGATTCTTGATTGCCCTGTTATTACCTGGTCCTCTCATCTTCTCCTCCAAATCCAAAATAAACCTCAAAGAATCCAACAATATTACTTACCTTTCCATGTAGGGTTGTCTGTAGAACCTATCTTTGATTGAACCCAAGATTGTGACTCCATTTCCCAATAGCCTATTTTCTGTGTTCCAACCAAACCATTTAAAAAAAAAACAGACCCTACACTCTTATAAATACCCTAACATCCAATCCAAGAAAATATAAATCATACAGAGATATCCCTCTCTGATTCTAGGTGGGATATATCCTAGAATCCAAAGTGGTTTGTAGTTACCTCTGCCCATTTTTTTGTCAACACGAGAAATTACAAAGTGCTAACATAGTGGTGACCATACTGGGGACTATTCCTCAGAAATCATATCAAGTTTCAGGTATGATTATTGATATTGGAAAATGATCATACACAAGAAGGCTGAATCATCCACCTGATGACTCCAATCAACTCAAGATTAGTTCCAATTCAAAGACTCCATTGGAGGAAGAACCTGAAACATGACTAGACCATATGAAAAGATCATGTATTTAAGATGGAATTTTATCTAAGATATGATAGGTTTTATTTTTAATTATTTCTTCCCTTCTCATGATCCTGATCCAGATGATATTGCCAAAATTTATGAAGAGCATGTTCAACCTAATGAGCCTCAAGAGGTTAAGCCTAATGTTACTATCCCTGTACATACTCCTACAACTGTAAAAATCTGAGATAGATATAAGCCTCTTGTTTTACCTCCCATACTCCATGATTTCCCTGTTAATTAATTCAAACATCTTCCCAGATTTGACAGAGAATATGGCTACATCACTTATGAGAAACACATTCAAGGTTTTGAAAATTATCTTGACCTTTTTGAGGTGGAAAAAAATGATGTTTGTATTAGGATTTTTGCTTTATCTTTGCAAAGTAAAGCTAAGAAATGGTATAAATATCTGCCAACTACAGGAATCAATTATCTCAATCAATTTGTGAAAGTTTTCTTGGATCAATGGGTGATCAATAGGAATCCCTTCATCATTTTGGAAGAATATTATCACTTGAAAAGACAACTAGGAGAAACAGTGCAATGATTTTCAACCAGATTCAATCAAATCTACCATTCAATGACGGTTGATATAAAACCTCCTTGTGATTTATCTCTCTTACACTATCCAGATGCCTTTGATCCATAAATGGCATTTCAGTTGAGGGAAAGGAACACCAAAACACTCCAATAAATGCAAGATAGTGCAATAAGTGTGGAAGATCATTTGTTGATCAAAAGGTCAAAGTTGGAGGTAGAAGACAGAAAGAACAAAGAAAAGGAGCATTTGACATCCTCAGAGGTGAAGCTAGACATTTTGGCAAGCACCATGGAATAAATGTTGTACAGAATTAGCATAAGAAAAAACTTGTTGTTCAAGGGAATCATGTTCCATTGGTTAGAGAGAAATAAAGGGTCAGTATTCCCAAAAACTTTGCATCTCACCCTTGGTATCATGGATTGGAAAACGATTATTTCATGTATTCCATTCACAAAATAGTCAAATATGAAACTCCAACTCAACTTGCAGAGGAACAACCAATTGATATGGTGTGCATGTTTGATGACATTTCTTACCTAGATAATCTACCCAAGTATGATCAATATGATGATGATTATGTGGTTGAAATAGATGTTCATTGTTCAAAGAAACCAATGGCATGATTTTGGGAGAAGGAAGATCAGTTACAGATCAAATATGAAAATCAGCCTTTGCACAACAATTATGACAAGAATGAGGAAAATGCAACAAATCTTAGAGTAAGTGAAAGATATATTCCCTTATGTCTCTTCATTTTAGTTTCTGTGAGAAAAATATAAGCAAATTGTCAATAGTAGGTATGGAGAATGTTCTGATGAATCAGTGGGAGATGTCATTGATGACATAGAAGTTGTTCTTGATCCAAATTTACAGCCCCTGAGATACATTGATATTCAAACAGAAGATGAATTAATGCATTATAAATCTATACCATTAACCTTCAATTCATTTCAATTTTTGAAGAATTTTTTTAATCATATCATGGATTATACGCACACAGAAAATGAGGAATTTGTATTGGAACTAATAAAACAATCATCTCAGTCCTTGCAAGATCCAATAGCTGATGTGTTGGATAAATTGTGTTGTCCAATTCATGGTTCATTTTCCAGTTATGAGCTTAAAATAAGCTATGATCAAGACATGATTAGGAAATCAGTTCCATGGCCTAGTTTAGGAGAAGTGTCATTACAAAATTATTATCAAAATTTGTAGTCAAATTAGAATTTTCATGATGACACAAACATCATAAATACAATAATAAATTATGATTTGGAATTGGATGAATTTGAATACCAAGGGATAGGTCATGTATTTCATGATCCTATAACTATCTATATGGAGGATCTTTTCACTTCAGAATGCCAATTGATTTCCAGTTCCTCTTTAGTTTTTGATATATCTAAAGCTCTATGTTATGAAGATCTTGCTGAAAATCAGTTCCTAGTGCCCTTACAAGCTCTAACTCTGATTTTTGTCAAAAACAGTGAAAGAGATAAGGTATCAGATCAAATCTTTGATTGGTTATATTGGATATTTTATATCCCTTGAAACCAAGAATTCAGTGTTAGAATAGGATTGTACATAAATAAGGTTACCAAGTAAGTATCTTCTCAACAATCAGTTTTTCAGTGTGCAAATAAGTTCAGGGTTGTGAGCACTTTTCCAACATTTTTTCAGTTTAGTTTAGATTTTGGTATACAGATCAATTTTCTACTTAAGGTTCAGTTACAGAGGATCATAATAGGTATAGATTGCAGAATAAAGTTTTTGGATCAACCCAATAGATAAAGCACTGGTTGGCATGTTTAGAGCTATATGGTTCTTGTCACCTCTTAAAAGAGATGCCATCCCCAGGTGGAGCCTATGTTGGGGTCCTATAATCATAGGTGATTTGATTCTTCAACTATCTATTTGGCATTACTCCCATGATGAAGACATATGGCTTGTTGGACTTGATTGATTTCACTTCTCCCTCCATCCATTTCGCATGATCCTTCATCACCCTGTTGCACCCTTCATTCCCCCACCCTCTATTTCTTCACCCCTCCACCAATTTCATCCCCGCATGAATAAACAAGATTAGGATAAAAAACATTAGGTTAATAATAAATGTTTAGTGGCATTGTTCATATTAATTAGCTTATGATCAACCCAACGGATAAAACACTATTCGGCGTGTTCATAGTTTTGTGCTTCTTGTCACCTCTTGAAAGAGATGCCATCCCCAGGTGGAACCTATGTTGGGGTCCTATAATCATAGGTGATTTGATTATTCAGCTATCTATTTGGCATTTCTCCCGTGATGAAGACATCTAGTTTGCCCAGGGGGTGGTTCGGACTACCACTTTCCCCTGCAAAAACCACTTTCCCCCAAATCAAAAACTATTTTTTCCCAGTTTGACCACCTGTCTTCCAAGAGAATTTTCGAGCAAACCAGAAGGAATTTTGAAAAAACGAGAGAGTTTTTTCTCCACAATGGGTTGAAGAACAATAAAATATCTCATTTTTTTCACAGGTATCAGGAATTGGGAGAATCAAATCCATCTCTGAGAACTGTTTTTCAGGTTTCCATTTTTCATGTTTTTGTCATATTTTTGTGACAGATGTTTTGAAAAGATGGAGATGAATTTGGAAAAACTGAGAGAGGTTTTTACTCATAACGGGCTCATATACAGTAAAATATTTTATTTTTCGCACAACTGTCATATTATGGGAGATACAAGTATCTTATTTGACCCCTATTTTCAATAGTCCAACCCTTTTTTCATGGCAGACAATTCAAAACTTTGAGGGATTTGTTTCTATTTTTGGCCAGGTTGTTGAATTCGACCTCCTGATCCCGGGGGATAATTTTTCTGTATATGGTTATAATTCAAATGTAAAATGGTTGGTCAATTGAGATATGTTAGTACAATAGGATCCATATTGTAAAGAAACTCACAGAGCCGCTTGTGTTCATCAATCCAATAATACAATCACAATAGTTACAGGATTTATGTGTCAATATTTGTGGTGAAGTTCTTTTATTCACTGTAATTTGTTTCCATTGTATTTATTAAGTTATTCATACTCTGAATTATGCTAAGAGGTTTAAAGAACATAATTTTTTGAGACATACACTCTATTTCTGGGTTTGACATAATTATTAATGTTTTCTGCTCAATGGTTAGTTCCTAGATTCTTGATTTCCCTGTTATTACCTGGTCCTCTCATCTTCTCCTCCAAATCCAAAATCAACCTCAAAAAATTCAAAAAGAGTGCCTACCTTTCTCTATAGGGTTTTCTGTAGAACTTGTCTTTGATTGAACTCCAACTTGTGACTCCATTGCCCAATGACCTATTTTCTTTGTTCCAACCAAACCATTTAAAAAACAAACAAACGTTGTACTCTTATAACTAACCTAACATCCAATCCAAATAAAGCTAAATCATACAGAGAGATCCCTCTTTGATTCTAAGAGGGCTAGATCCTAGAATCCAAGGTGGTTTTGTAGTTACCTCTGCCCATTTCTTCTTCAACCTGAGAAATTACAGAGTGCTAGCACCAACTTTGGACATAAGGTTGCAGATTGCAGGGATTATAAAACAAATGTTAAAACAAGAAATGCTTATGTGTCCCCACGTAACATTGAATTTTACAAATGTCATAACTATGGACACATAGCTTGTAATTGTAGAAGCATGATCGATACTTCCATGAAAGAGAACAATTATATCAAATATAATAAAGTATGGATAAGAAAACAAGAAGAAAAGGTGAACAAAGACCAGGTCCCAGAGATCGCAAGATTGGAAACAAAACGAGATGAAGACAAATCTACAAAGAAAAAGGAAGATGTCAGATACAAAAAGGTTTGGAAAATAAATGAAAGAAAAGGAGGACAAGTAAATAAGGAACAAGTTCAAGAGATTTTACTTTAAGGTATTGTAGTGACAGATGAATTCATAGACAAAAATAAAGAAGTCAGAGTTCAAAGAGATGATGAATCTATCGATGAAGATGATGATGACTCTGCATCAGACCAGGAATTTTTCTGAGCCATACATCTTAGAGACTCCAAGGTAATATGAATAATAGATAGGGGGAGTATATGAGGTATCTGAGACATATCATGTAACCATCCTTCAAGCAACTTGCAGAGTTTGAGTAGACATATTCAGAGAAATCAGTTAGCAAAAGCACAATATGATAGATTATTAATCAATTGTAGTAGTGAAGACTTCATGATAGTACAGTGACAGATGGGTCAACATTATGGACAATTGTGTAGCAGAGTCTTGGACAATATGGACAAATATGGATTCATAAGAACACTTAATAGGTTTGGACATATATATGATAGTGGATGAGAACATGGATTCATAGATTGGTTCAGAGAGTGGTTCAGAGAAAAAAGAACATTATCATAATGGATGATAATTACACAAGAATATTTGAATGCTTATTCTTGAAAGATTTTCATATATGTTAGTTGATTACACAAGGAAGCACCAATGGAAAATAGCTCCAAAAGGAAAGTGGTATAGGAAGACTTATATTTTTTCTACACAACATCTTGCAAAGAAGTCAGGAGAGAGAAACATACCCAAAAAGATAGGTAGAAATTTCATTCATAGAATTTGTTAGACATAGAGGTAAGAATATAGGTATGATTCCAGGGGAAGAGATTCATCAGATGTAGGATACAGAGTTAGATTCTTGGAGAGAGAGAAAAGAGGCATGTTTTCAGGGGGGTATATTGTCACGAGGGAAGAATGAGTGATATGACTTCAGTGTTGCATCAAAGTGATACCATTTTTCAAAGGGGGGGATATTATTCATATGAAGGGAGAGAGAGTAATTAGAGGCTTATAAACACAGAGAAATATCAAAGGCATGTAGATAAGTTGAGAAACCCCAAGGAGAGTTCAGACAAGGGAGTAGCCCTAAAGGGAGATACCCTTTTCCATTGGTGTCAAAGGGGGAGAGATAGAAAAATTTATGAGTATAAGTATGAATGTTATCATGACTAAGTGTTGCCATCAATGTTGGTGTTGTCATCAATGCCAAAGGGGGATATTGTCACACAATTGGCTTAAGTTGATGGACAGTTGGTCTAGATTTTTGGTTGTCATTGATGTCAACCCTTGGAGAGTGATATTATAGATTGATGCCAACCCTTAGTGATTAATTTCAAGATTTGGAGAAGTTTGGTACCAAATTTTGGTAGCACAAAGAATTAGGTAAGGGAGTCGAGTCTGTTTTAGGTATAAAGGCATGAAGATCAATGAATTTACATGTAAGACTATTCTATATGGATAGTATATGTCATTCCATTTCCAGTGATATGTGGAACGCCACATAACTCCTCACAGTTAGAGAGTTATGGCCATGTGAAGTTGGAGAAACCTCATGAGTTATATAGAAGATCTTAGAAGGTCAAAGAAGTCAAATTATTCTAGAAACTCCTAGAAGAAGTTGAATAGTCAAAGTGGTTAGTCATGGGTTAAAGTGGTTGCAACAACAAAACAATTAAAAATAAATTAGTTGCAACTAGAATTAGAGAGTTTACTATTTGTGGATAAAGTGGTTAAGTGGATAAAGTGGTTAAGTGGACAAAGTGGCTAAGTGGACAAAGTTGGTTAAGTGGACAAAGTGGCTAAGTGGACAAAGTGGTTATGTGGAAAAAGTGTCTAAGTGGACAAAGTGGTTAAGTGGAAAAAGTTGCTAAGTGGACAAATTTGGTTAAGTAGACTAAGTGGCAAAGTGGTTAAGTGGAAAAAGTGTCTAAGTGGACAAAGTGGTTAAGTGGAAAAAGTGGCTGAGTGGACAAATTTGGTTAAGTGGACAAAGTGGCTAAGTGGACAAAGTGGTTAAGTGGATGCTTCTAGAGGAAGCTACATGGAGAGTATAAATAAGAGAGAAAGGGTCTCCCATTAGCATCCATTGATCATATTGAATATATACAAGTGACAGAGGTAACCAATGGAGATATAAGGCAAATTTCATAAGGAAGGTGAAGTAAAGAAGGTCAAAATTCAAAGGAGGATAAAGACTTTTGATGATGCTTTCTAAGGTATGTTATTTATAGGTCATCCCACCATTTTCACAATAATTTTTTTTCTACAATTATTCCAATAGATAAATATGGAGGTCATTGAGAAAAAATATCCAAGTAACTATGATAAAAATTTCAACTTGTGGGTCGTTATATTTTGGGAGTTACACTTCGTGGAAAATAGGGTTTGTGTCTAGTCCTGAAACTAGTCTAAAACATGTGTTTCAGGTAAAAACGTCATAAATTCTTCATAACAAATCCAAATTCAGTAAGACCAAATGCATTTATTAGAGTACAGTATTTAGTATGTTGTGTACCATTTTCAGATCCATACAACAAATATTCGATGTGAGAAATTCTCTACAAGTTCGCTCTCTAGAATAAGCCATAATTTAGCAAGGTATGCCATTTTTTTTATAACTCCTTTTCTAGGAGGTTCCAAATAGTGAAACCTAGAGGAATTGTAGACAAGACACTGAAGAACATTGTGTACTATTTTCATATATTTATTCACTACAAGTGCATAGTTATTATTATTTCAAGTTAGGGTTGTTTACTAATCCAAAATTAGTCATGTGAGACTAAAGTAAAGTTTGATGAAAATGCTAGTCTCTTGTTGTTAAAGTTAAGGAAGGTTTGTAGGTATGTCATCATATACACTGGGTATGTTGCAAAGTTACAAATCAGATTTGAATGATGAAATTGATGACATATTTTGGTTGAGGTATGTTATAGATAGAGGTTGTATAACAATGAGGTTGTGACACGTGGTTTTATGTAATGGTTTATGGTATTTGGTTATGGATAGTGTGATGTATTTCTTGAGAACTTTTGATGGTTATATTGGTATATGTATTTGGTATATGGTTGAGGTACATATTGGGTACATGGCTGAGACAAGTAGTTGATGAGTTGGCAAGTGCATGAGGTGTATAGTTGATGATGTTGGTACATCTTGATGAGTCATAGTTGATGTGTAGTTGATGCATGACTGGTATATACTTGGTACATGGTTGGAGGAAATTTTTAGTAGTATTTTTGACACATGGTTCATGTATGATGTAGCATACTTGTCTTGGTATATTATTATAAGCACATATTGATCTTGGCGATGATTATGAGTTGTTGTGATATGCTTGGTTGATGCACATCTTGGTGATATTGTGCATATGGTTAAGAGTTGTCTTGGTGATTGATCTTGGTTAGTAGATATGATTTGGTTGATAAGATTGATGAGACAGGTTGTTGTAATAGGTTATTTGGACATGTTGTTGTGACAAGTTATTTGTACAGGTTTGGTGCATGGTTGATGCACTTTTTTATGGTATAGGTTGAGGTACAGGTTGATGCATGGTACATGTTGGCACAAGTTATTGGTACATGTTGTTTACAGGTTATTGGTATAGGTTGATCACAGGTTTCTTGGTATAGGTTGTTACAGGTTGTTTGGTGCATGTGGATTGGTACAAGTTTACATCAATATATCTCACAATGATAGTGTGAAAGTGGTTCCATCATTCTACTTATATTTCAGGGAGGTTGGACGGGGAAAGGATAGGTGGTTGTATCCACCTTCTGGTTGTAGCTGGAGAACATAGGGGGGTTTAGCCTCCTTCTTCTTGTATCCATATAATTGGGGAGTTGTAGCTTCCCTCAGGTTGTAGTCTAAGAAGCTAGGGGGTTGGAGACTCCTTCTAGTTGTAGTTAGAGAATTGGAAGTTGGTGATTCCTTGAATGTAATTCTTGACATATAAGAAAATCATTTCTTGGTTTTCTCCCACATTGAGTTTCCATGTAAATATTGGTTTACTTTGCATTGTGTGGATGTGTTTGTTATTGTTTATTATGCATTGATGAATTTTAATTCTTATGATATAGTAAGATATTGATGATGAATAGATGAAAATGGTTGAATAAGTAAAATAATATACTTTGTGTTTTAAAGGATTAATAATTAGTATGATTTCTCATTATTGATTCACCCCCCTTCTCAGTAATCCAACAACTTGGTGGCCAGTTTTGGGAGAACAAGCCTAGCTTGGGATTCCATGGGGCAAGGAGACCATAGGTTGGATGTTGTAGGACCACACACTAGATCATAGAGCCATTCCTTTGGAGGATTACATGGCATCATGGAGTATCTTATCCAACCCCTATTACCAAAACAACTTTCCTAGGAGAGGAAAAACATCATCTTTTGGGGCTTGATGTCATAATTGAGGGGGTTTGATGGTGATGGAGCTATTGTACATTGAAATTTTTATTCTGATCAGAGGATACATGGATTGACCCTAGCACATGATGAGGATGCTTAAGGAGCCCCTACGACCTCCATTCTCTCCTCCAACAGCTTACTCAAAGTGTCAAAATGTCCCCTAAAAGGGTGACAACATATAATTTTTAGGATTTCTATTGTGTTAAAGTGAAAATTAAATATTATTATTTGATGCAAGGGGTAAGATAATGGTTTTTTACCCCTTATCTTATGTTTTACCCTTGCTAAGTGGAAAAACTATGTTTTAATATTTTTTTATAAATAGAGATCATGTGAATCTCAATTCATAAGATATCTCTCCCATTGTGGGAGCCTAAGGACTGGAATTTTCGCTACCTTAAATATTTTTTTCTCTCTTGTGCTATGGTTTGGTGTTCTCTTTGGTTATTGGAGACATGATGATGATGCACTATCTTATGGAGGTCATTTCTATCTCTTTATGGTGGTTTCTCTTTGAACAAAAAATGATAGGTTTTACTAACAAATTGCAAGTTAAGTTTTATGTACTTTATGCATCGGATCAATAAGAATGTGAAACACATAAAACTCTATAACTTATTGCGGAATAATAATTATGAATTTTACTTGATGCTCATAAATGATTAAAGAGTTTGGTCATCATAAACCATGCTGCAAAATAAGAGAAGATAACAACAAACAAGAAAGAGAAGTAGACACAAGAACTTGTTAACGGAGTTCACCAATCTTTGGCTACATCTCTGGGCCCGCTTCCAAGTGGAGGACCTCTTTATTTCTCTTCAAATGCTCAAGTTCTCTTTACAATGTCTCTTTGTTGTTAAAAAAGACTTATGATCTGTTGTACAAGACCTCCTTGTTCAAATACATACTAGCCTCAACAATCTCCTCTCAAAACATGACTCAATGCCTCTAACAAACATAAGAAATGGGCAAATTACACAAGCTGCTCCTCAAAATTTGTGCATCAAAAAGTTACCCCTCAAGCTCAAAAAGCCTATTTTATATATTTTTTAGGCCCAACAAGAGAAGCCCAACTTCTCCTGAATATATGGCCTATTTTCGGGATCCAATCCCCCTTCAAATGGCCAAAATATCCTCAAATTACATATTCTAGGCAAAAACCCACTCCGTAACAAACAAAAATCAAATTAAGCCCAAAAAGGGCTATGCATGCATGCAAAAGTAGGTCACATGGGAATTAAGGTGGCCAAGCTCTAGCCCTTTGGGTTTCATGATGGCCCATAACCCTTAGATAGTGGTCACGTGCTTCCATTTGATAGGACCACGTCCCTTCCATTGCACCTAGCCCCAAGGTTATGGTCCTATGTTAAATGGTGGAGGGTGCCAACCAGAAATGTGCCTCCCTTGATTTGATGGATGGGTGTTAGGACAATGTGCCACACCCCTTGGTTGTATTATATTGACAAGTAACCTCGGGCTGGGGCTTGGCCCCAACCCCCTTTTGCACCATTTTAAAACTTGGTACCATTTTATTTATATTAAAGTGGGTTGTAGTAACAAGCCCTGTCACATGGCATGTTGGTAATGGACCTTTCCCAAGGGTGCTCGACCATAGGTCATGGGTTCAAAACCCATGGACCTCCACCAAAATTTTAAACTTCCATTTAACTAGTGATGGGGTGCCATGTGGCAGCCCATGTCTGGGCCACATGGCACCCTTTCA
Organism: Picea engelmannii; assembly: GCA_009831015.1. NCBI lineage: Eukaryota > Viridiplantae > Streptophyta > Pinopsida > Pinales > Pinaceae > Picea > Picea engelmannii. Next base: position 12,001 of record ML880295.1, read on the forward strand.
TTGGTCCTTCACAATGCCACATGTCAACACTCTATTGGTCCTCCATGTGCCACTTGGTGAAGTGGGGTTGTTCCCTGTCACTGCCCAATTAACCTACTGCTATGATGCCACATGTAACTATGCTACATCAACATGGTGATGTCATGCTGATGTCAACATTGACTTTTGCCAGTTTGACTATTGACTTTTTAGTTGTTTGAGAAAACGATTAGAGTGCGATAACTCTCGCATAAAATGTCTATTTGAGAAAGTAAATATATGGAAGGAATCAACACGAAGAGAAGGTTTCAATGGAATTGGTTTCATTCAATTCTGAGAACTTTCATTTTTGAGCATTTTCTGGACCTAGGGAGCCTCCTAGATCATTCCTCCCCACTTGGAAGATTTTGGACCACCAAAAGTCTAGTTTTACTTAGGTAAGAAGTGAGGGAACTGCCTCCCCACTTGTCTTGTATCATCCATCCTTTATGTTGGGACAATGATCACCTGAATAATCACAACAAACATAAAAACTGAGATAACATTGTTTATCAAAGTAATCATCTCATTTATTGCACAATCATCTACATTATTTGTCGCATTTAGTAGCCATACACCATTGAATAGAATCAAACTAAAAAACAATACTGAATATGTGAATGAGAATGAAAAAACATCCTTCCCCTTCTGAGCAGGAACACTAACCAAAGTATGCAATTGAACCTCATGTTGTACTTCTTGTGACACTTCATGATTGTTTGAAACATACTGAACCATCTCATGTTTAGCATCACTAAATTCCTTATTTGTTACAGAAATAAATGTTAAAAATTTTATTGCATTTACCATTCCTTTTAACTGCCTTGTAGTTGCAAAAGATCTATTAATTTTTATGCGATGAGCACGAACAATATACTCTTTGTTTTCAGATTTTTGTGGAGAGGAGTTTCAAAGTTGTTCGCTAGATAATCCACAGTTGGTGTCATTTTTGTCATCGTTGTTTCAAATCTGAATCGGATTCATCATCAAGACTAATCATCAATTGATATCTTGTTGATCTTGGTCAATTAATAGTTAAGAAGCAAGACATTTTAAGATTATACCTAAGTCAGATGTCTAAAAAATTAATTACAGAGTTAAACAAAAATTGAAATAAATTAATAATAAGTTAATGATAGTTTCTAATAATTAATAATATATCATAACTATTCCTAAGGTTGAATGAATCTAATAGTTTGTTTAATAGTGTTTAAATTTATATATGTATATCAGTCTAGGGTTTAGAATTAGATTGAGTTATTATTTCTTTTATTAGTACTTTTAGATTGATTGTATTGTATTTATATTTAATGTATGAAGGCATGTTTTTTTGTTATGGTTTAGGTTGTTTTAGGGTTAGAATTAGATTGAGTTTTTATTTTATTACTTATTAGTACTTTTAATTGATTGTGTTATGTTTATATTTAATGTGTAAAGTTTATTGAACTAGTAACTAGATTATGGAATGGTTTAGGTTTTGGTTTTAATTGATTGTGTTATGTTTATATTTAATGTGTAAAGTTTATTGAACTAGTAACTAGATTATGGAATGGTTTAGGTTTTGGTGGAATTAGAATAAATCTAGGGTTTCATATTATTGTTTTTAATAATGTTAGATTGTGTATTTAATATGATTTTAGAATTATTATGTCTATGGTGTTATGTATATATAAAAATAATCAAGGGTTTGGAAATTATTATTTTAGGATAAATAGTAGGTATACAAATATAGGAGAAACTAGGGTTAGATTGAAAAAAAT
>WSFP011479847.1:0-16356 GCA_009831015.1 Picea engelmannii
GCTAGCTACCCCCATGGTGTTAATTTTTGTGATCTTAAAACAATTGTGGTAGAAGATTTATGTAATAAAGTTCTTATCCATATTAAATTGATGAAAATAAAGATTCCAACATTGCTACTCTTACTAATGTTGATTGTCAAATGTGTTTGTGGGTATGCTTTAAGCTTTTTGGATTCATATCCTACGCCCAATTAGTTCTATGTCCAAAATTGTAGCCATGAGAATTAGTTTTCACAGCTCTCTCATAATTGAAAAACCATGTTTCTCAATTCTTCATCCATCCAATAGTTTATTTGCTATGAAAAATGGGATAAAGATGCCAATATGACTGATAATTAGTTCTATGGATCAATCCATGAAGCCTAATGCTTCTTGGTTTCTTGTTCCAACTCAATTAAAAATTCGTATCTTTTTTTGTTTAATCTTACAAAGATATATCAATAGATATTGAGCTTCAAAGAATATTTTTTAGAAACCTTATGGTTCTTCCCTTGGTTTTGTGTGGAAAATGTTTACCTCCATAGAGGCCCTAACACCACTCCTTTGTTATAATGAGTGTCTCTAGGAGACAACTGAACCTATACGGGTTCTCCATAAGTTACTTATTTTGTTGGGTGGGAAGAATGTCTTAGTCGATGTAGTAGTTGTGATGGGACCCTTGGAGTTCAATGTGATCCTTGGGTATGATTACGCACATGCCATTATTGTTGTGGTGTCTTTCTCTTTTATGTTATGAATTTTCTTTATGAAATGAGAATTATCACCATTGATCAACCATCATGAGGTGATCCTCAACCATCTCTATCTTTTAGACCATGTGATGCCCTTTGTTTCTTGCACTAAATCTAACCCTACTATTTGGTTGGACATTTCTATACCATAGTTGATTTATGTGGCTTCATACCTCATATTTTCAGTTTCCATTAAGAAAAAACATTTGCACACCGATTCACCTCCTTTCAACTTAAGTATTCTAGTTGATCCAATATTTTCTCCATTAGGGGAAACATCACATTTTCCCTCCCTATTGGCCAAGTCAATTTTATGATTTCCATCCCCTTTGGGATGATGTTTTCTCCTTAGATGAATCCCTCCTAGAGGCTATGATTGATATAAATGGTTCATAGGATGAAATTCTATATATTCCTTCAATGCTTTCTGAAGACACTCTCCCCGGATTGGACATTGCTAGAATTGAATCTAGCATCGATTTTTGTTCTGAGTCTAATCACTTTGCTAATAGATATTTATACTTTGAAATTGTTGAGTATTTTCTCATAGAATTCATCATTAAATAAGATGTGTTTAAATATATCAAGGTTGAGAACACCCCTATCACATTAACTCTCAATATATATCTCTTTCTAGGGTTTCAAGATATGATATTGTTGTTGTTGTTTCTTAGGTGTAGGATTATGCACTGAATTTTTTTGTTTTCTTAGGGATCATGATTTATTCACTATTGGAATAGGTAAGGTATATTCCAATGCCATCATATATATGATTAGTGTTTCCCTCTCTAAATTTTCATTTCATCCTTTCTCCACCAAATTTTGCATAGGGTCCACACCATGGAATAATTATGCTTCAACCATTTCGTCTTTCCTTTCACACCCACACAACATAAGAGCCTTCCTATGACGGGTCACTTTAGAGTATCACCTTATTTCCATTTATCACCCATTATGATTATCCCTAATAAGAAAAGACCCTTTTATATTGATGTTGCGATGTGAGCTTCATTCCTCTTTCTCATCTACTTCTAGCCATTCCCATGAGGGGCGCAACTCGCTTGTCAATGGTTTGTTTCTACACTTCACATTTTTTTTCTTCCTTATTTCTTGTTTGTTATCCCTAATAGGACAGGCCCTTTTTAGATTTATGTTGTGATGTGAGCTTCATTCCTCTTTCTCATCTACTTCTAGCCATTCCCATGAGGGGCACAACTTGCTTGTCAATGCTTTGTTTCTACACTTCACATTTTTTTTCTTCCTTCTCTCTTGTTTGTATTACATACATTGATGGAATGTGTATTCCTTCTTCATCTCATAGATCCCTTATGATTATTTCATCCATACTTGTAGTATTTATTTTCACAAAACTCATCAATTTCCTAGAGGAGACATGCATTGGGTGCCCATAACTTTGCTTCCTTATGCTTGGTCACTCATCTTCCCTAAATCCATTTTGTGCTAGTACTAAATCAGTGACTCTTGTGACACCTATATCCTCTATGTATTATTATCATTTTTTGATTCTTTTTCCATGCTTTTCTCTTAAACATGAAAATACCAAAAAAAACAAAACAAATATTATAAAAAGAGAGAGGTGAGAAAGAATCATGAAATTTTGTTAGTACTAAGTTTCTGAAGCCATTCATTTCACCCTTAAATAGAGAACTTGATTTGAATCATTACCTTAGTGGTCTATTTGTAAACCTATTCCTTAACATTTTACAAGAATCCATTCATATCACCCTTAAATAGAACACTTGCTTTGAATCATTACCTTAGTGGTTGAGTTGTAAACCTATTTCTTAAAATTTTACCATGGTCCCTATTTTTTTTTAATTCCTCTTGATTGGTTACTCTTCCAATATTAATGGGGTCATATCTTAATGCCTCTAAATTGAGTCTTTATATCCTTGGTCTATTCAGTTATAGTTTTTTCCTAGGTTTTTTTGTTTTTTCTCTGAGTCAAGAAAGTCCCAATTCCAATCCTTATGTCACCCATTCCTCAACTATCATACCCATCATGTCTATCACTCCCCGATTCAAGTCCAAAATCCCTCATAATCTACAAAATAAGTGCTCAAATCTCATGTAATTTGAACAAATTCATTATTTCTTTTCATGTAGTGAGTTCCCCCCTATCAACCTGATGGACCAAAGAATAACAACAACAATGCTACACTCCTTAGCTTACAACTTTAAATGTCAACCCAAGGTTCATACAAACTTGAGATGTATTGTGTACTATATGTGCAAACTTCATACATATGCACCTATCTAAGAAAAGGAAACATTTTTAGAACTAAGACTACAAGGGTTAGTTCATTAGGGGAAAATGACTAAGAAGAAATTTAATGCTACTGAAAAGGAAGATGGAATTTGACTTAAGAGAAAGTTGAAAATTAATTGAAATGAAAGATAGGAATTGTTTGAAAGGAAATGCGCAAAATACAATTAATGGGATCATATAACCCAATGACCCAGCCCTGCTTATCATGATAGCAAGGCAAGTTAGGGTGCGAGACTACAAGAAGCAAAATGAGAAGCTCCAAATATAGGTGAGATGATTTAGGTTGTTTATCCAAAATAGAGAAATAACTTGCTTGAAATACAAGGTTGCATTTATTTGAGTTTTTTCTAATGAAAACAAAGCAAATCCTACAATACACTATTTTTTTGTGAAAAATGAAGTAAAGAATAGAAAATCAAAATAATCCCCTTTGAAATAAGTTTGAATAAATCCATGGCTAACAAAAATATTTTGATTTGTTAGGAAATGAAGCACACTTCCACACTAAACCTAGAAAAAGAGAGGAAGAATTTAATCAAGAACTTAAATGACAAAGAAATCACACAATACACAGAGATTTTACCCTGGAAACCCAAACTGGGAAAACCAACAGTCCTTGAGTGTTATGCTCTCTTGTTGTCTTATTCAATATGAATAAAAGGTTACATGTCTAACCTTGGTCCACAACTAAGACACAATCGACATCATACCTTATTTCTTGTGCAAGAACAACCATGTAGCCAATTTGGCTTACATATGCATGACCAACAACCTGCATCTAAATATTTCTCTAAAGATAAGATATCTTATGATTAGCCTTTAAAACATTACAAAATGCCTCTTTATAGGCTTTACAGTAGGAAAAACCATAAATAAATGGCACCCAAAAACAATTACAGATCCATGCAGATCATTGGCTACAAATACCACAAATCTTGGGATTTTGTTACAGTCGACTCCAAGTGGGATTACCAATCGACCACGAATCGGCCTTCATTCGATATTCATTTGGTCACCACATGCCCTCTTGTCAACCTCTTGTTGGTTGACCTATTCAACTTGCTATAGATGCCTTTACCATGTTGAACTGCCTCAACCTTGGACTTCAACTTTACCTAATCGACTTTCCTCAACCTTCGACTTGTTGTTGATCCACCTTGACTTTCACTACAAAGAATATAAAAACCCAACATTCTCCCACTTGTTGTCTTCTTTGCTGAAACCAAGAGATTCATGAAATTTCGTTCACAAACCTAGGGAAACAATGTCCATTGCCTCTCTACACCAAGAGAAATTCACAACACTCACATACTTGGTTAATGAGTATTTTATGTTTTCCAACATGTCTACTTTCTCCAGCAACACCTTGTTGCTTTCCACCATGTCTCTCACAAAATGTTATTGTACATCAATGTGCTTATTATTCGAATGATAAGCCAAGTTCTTTGCCATAAACATCGTGCTTTAATTGTCACAACTTATCTTCATAGTTGTTTTTTCAAACCTGATTCCTGAACACAACCTTTGCAACCATATTGCTTCTTTTCTTCCATGAGTGGCCACCATGTATTTAGCTTCTATTGTTGACAAGGATACAACCACATGTCGCTTACTCCTTCAACTAATTGATCCACCAAACATCTTGATCACATATCCATTGGTCGACCTCTGCTCATCCAAATCTCCAGCCCAGTCATTGTTGAAAAATCCATGTACATTTAATTCACTTTCACCTCCAGGTTTTCCTTGGTAGCATATCACATAATATTTTGTGCCACACAAATACCTCAATACTCTCTTGACAATTGTCTAGTGCTCCTTTCCAGGTGTTGACATGTACTTTCTCAACACTCCCACTGCATGGGCAATGTCTTGTCAAGTGCAGACCATCACATACATTAGACTATCAAAATAAATTTCATAGGTGACACGTGCGATGCCCTCTATTTATTCATGTGTCTTTGGACATTGTTCAACAGTTAGCCTTGCTCCCACAGAAATTAGCACCTTCACTGGTTTTATATCCTGCATGTTGAAACATTTCAAAACTGTTTCAATCTACTTCATCTGATTCAACCACAAATTTCTAGCTACTCGATCTATCTTAATCTCCATTCCCATAATGAAGTTAACTACACCGAGATACTTCATGTCAAACTTGGAGGATAATTGCTTCTTCACCTCCTTTATTGTGTCCATGTTGTTTCCAATCAACAACATGTCATCAAAATACAAATCTACATATATGAAGTGCCCACCTTCTTCTTTGGAATATATGCAGTGATCAACTTTTCTTCTCAAAAATCCCAAACTAAGGATGTATGTGTTGAAATTTTGGTACCACATCCTTGGTGATTGCTTTATACCATAAAGGGATATTTTCAATTTACACGCCAAATATTTCTTGCACTTACTACAAATCCTCCAGGTTGTTTCATGTAGATTTCATCTTCTAGGTCCCCATGTAGGAACATTGTCTTTACATCCATCTGTTCTATTTCCAGATAAAATGTTGTAGCCAGAGAAATTATTACTCTAATGGAAGTTAATTTTTCAACAAAGGAAAAAACTCACTGAAGTCGACTCCTTTGACTTGGGAATATCCTTTCTCTACCAATCGAGATTTAAAAATATTGACTTGTACAGTGACAATCATCTTCTTCTTGAATACCGATTTGATATCGATATGCTTTCTTCCACTATGCAACTTGAGTAAGTCCCATTTCTTATTCTTGTGCAATGATTCCATCTCTTCGACCACAAAATCTTTCCAAAGTTTACCCTCTACTGAGTCAACTGCCTCACCGACCGACTTGGGCTCATCATCGATGGAATTTAACACAAATGTGGAATGGAAGTCAGGAAGACTATACTTTTCGATTGGTTTTCTTACTCTTTATGAACTCCTTACCACCGAGGTTAGTTTTTCCACCTCTTCATCTAATTCAGTTGACTCATCTGAAACATCTTCTTCCTTCCTTAGTTCAAATTGCATCGTCTTAGGATTATTCTCGATCTGAATAATTTCTTCAAGCTTGGAGTTACCTCCGACTTCTCTGAAGACCACATCTCTAATGTACATTGTTTTCCTTGATCCAGGATCACAAAGATTATATCCTTTCATTCCTTCTTTGTATCTAATGAAAATACATTTGACTACCTTCTTGTCCATCTTTCTTCTATTTTCCTTGGGAACATGCACAAATGCATCAAAGCCAAATACTTTGAGATGTGAAACCGAAGGCTTCTTACCTGATCATACCTCATGTGGATTCGTATTGACTAGTACCGACAAAAGAGACATATTCACCAGATATCTTGCAGTGTCGACTTCCTCCACCCATAATTCTTGTGCCATCCCAACACCACTGAGCATGCTCCTTGCCTTGTCCATAAACATTATATTCATTCTCTCAAAAAATCCATTTTTCTATGGGGTATATGGTGTGGTAATTTGGCGTTTTGTGCCACACTGCTTGTAGAACTGATCAAATTATTTTCCATAGAATTCACCACCATTGTCAGTTATTAGCACCTTAATCTTCTTATCTTTCTAGTTTTCTACAAGAGATTTAAACTCTTTGAATTTCTCAAAAACCTTTGATTTCTTCCTCGGGAAATATATCCATGTCTTCCTAGAAAAATCATCTATAAAGGAGACATTATACAGGGATCCACCAAGTGAAGGCACTAAAACCGGGCCAAACACATCACTATGAACCAATTATAGAATCCCATTTTCCCTTGTCTCTCTAGATGGGAACCTCACCCAATTTTTTTTTCAATATATGCAATGTTCACAAAAGTCGACTTCTAAACCACATTCAGGAAAACCTTCGACCATACCTTTGTTGTGCATAGCTCAAAGTCCTTTTTCTCCAATGTGTCCCATCCTCTCATGCCATAGCATGGTTGGGTCAACTTTATGATGACTTGTCGATTTGGTTTGAATTGACTCAACCTGAGTCAAGTTGAGTCGAAGTTGAGTCAACTTTAGGAACAATGATGTTTTTTCATCCATTCAATTCGACACCCCCTAGCAACTAGTAAAGGGTTCCAATCCAAACTCCTTTCATTAAGACCATCACACCTCTCACCATGTTGCATGAATCCTTCTGAAATAGAGTGTACACTCCATCATCAATCATCTTTCTAACATATATCAATTTTCTTTCCAAATCTATAATGTGTAGCACACCTGGAAGGGTTCTTTTCCTCCCATCCTGTAGTATCAATTGAACTCTTCCTTGTCTAACAATTTTGGTTGTCGATTCATCCCCCAAGAACACATCACCTCCATCATATAATTCATACTTTCATAACCATTCTCTATGTGGTTTCATATGATAGAATGTTATTGATTCGATCAACCAAACATCTTGATCTGATTGTGTACTAGTCGATTCCAAGTACACATCACCTCCCTTATCCGGGGTCATATTTCTCTCAGTCAACTGCTTCTCGTCGGATCTTGTACTGAATTCCATCTCCCTCAACTTGCAGTACTTTTCGTAATGCCCATATTTACCGCATTTCCATCATATTCTTGTCAATTGAACTGGGGATTTAGATCTACCCTTCGACTTAGAATTTCTATGAGAGAATTTTCCTTTATCTCTTTCAATTGATCAACCTCTCACCTCTAAAGCATCTTTGGTCGATCCTTCCATTTTTTTTCTTCTCATTTCTTCTAATAGTAGAGAAGAAACCACGTCTTTTAGCACTAGTGTGGTTGTATTACTCCCTATAGCCATGACTAAGATATCCCAAGAGTCTAGAAAATAATAGAATAGGCTAATACACTTCTCCTCCTCAATGATTTTAATATCCACAGATGATAACTTGCTTAAAATGGTATTAAACACGTTTAAATTCTCATTCACCAAACGTCCATCACTCATTCTTAGAAGATACAATTTATTTCTAAGAAACAACTTATTTACCAAAGATTTCGAAAGGTATAAGCTTCCCAAATTGTCCCACATTTTCTTGATCGAATCTTCACCTGAGACATTCAACAATATCGAATCTGCAAGACAAAGTTGAATCATACTTCTTGCTCTTCTTTCAAGTTTCTCCCATTCTTTTGTCGACATGCATGTCGGCTAGGTACCTAGATAGATCGTTGTCCATTTTTCTTTATCTATAAGAAGATCTTCCATTTTAAGCTTCCAAAGCTCAAAATTCTATCCATTGAATTCTTCTATCACTATTCTTGAACTGCTTGCCATTCTTTAACACAATTTATGACTTACAACTCTTACTGTACCTAGGATTTATCTCTCAAATTCAATATTGGTATATCAAGATATGATACCATACGTTAAATATTAACTTGGATCTGATACCACATGTTAGGAAATGAGACACACTTCCACACTAAACCTAGCAGAAGGGAGGAAGAATTTAATCAAGAATGTAAATGACAAAGCAATCACACAGTACACAAAGATTTTACCTTGGAAACCTAAACTGGGAACACCAACATTCCTTGAGTGTTATTCTCTCTTGTTGTCTTATTCAATATGAATAAAAGGTTACATGTCTAACCTTGGTCCACACCTAAGACACAATCAACATCATACCCTCTTGCTTGTGCAAGAACAACACTGTATCCAATTCATCTTACATTTTCATGACCAACAACCTACATCCAAATATTTCTCTAAAGATAATCTATCTTACAATTATCCTTTACAACATTACATCACACCTCTTTATATGATTTACATTAGGAAAAACCATAAATAAATGGCACCCAAAAATGATTACAGATCCATGCAGATCATTTTCTACAAATCCCACGAATCTCCGGATTTTTACAGTCGACCCCAAGTCGGATAACCAGTCAAATATCAGTCATCCTTCATTTGGTCTTTATTCGGTTGCTACAAGCCCACCTTTCGACCTCTTTTTGGTTGACCTCTTCAACTTATTTTTTAATCCTTTACCATGTCGAGCCGCCTCGACCTTCGACTTCGACTTTACCAGGTAAACTAACCTTGACATTCAAATTGTTTTTGATCCACCTTTACTTCAACTGGCAGTCAATCCACCTCGAATTTCACTACAAATAATATAACAACCCAACATGATGACGATAATGTGCTAGAAAGTATACTACATAAAACAAAGTGTTCCTACAGGAATTGTAACTCTACTACAAGCATTGTAATGTTGCTACAAGAAATGAAAAAATTCATTCTCAAAATATAATGCAAGTGCAATAAGATAAAGAAGATGAACCAAGGAAATGTTGATACAAGAAATACAAAAATCATGAACAACATACCCTATGAGTAAAATGAAGTAGAGAATGTTGAAAGTAAAAGAAGTGAAGTAAAATATACAAAAGTCTCTTGACCAGCATTGATAAGGCCCTACTCAAGGCTTATTCATGAGTATTGGATAAGATACTATGTAGAAGGAACTTGCAAGTGCAAATTCTTCATTCGAAATCTATCTCAAAACATAAATATATCTCAAGTAAGCTCAATTTATCCATGAATAATAATTTCTTAACAAAAAATGACTAACTAATGAATCACTCCCTAGGGATATCACTAGATTCTACTTATACTAAGTGGCTACATTATTCATCCCTTCAATAAATGCTTTATTGAAGGGATTGTGTCTCCTATGATCCCTATAATCAGGGTCCTATGTTCTAGGGATCAAATCCCTTAGCAGATTCCCTTCCTTGAGTCAACAATTCAAGTGGATTAGGATGCATGGGGTGTCTTGAAGGCTTGGAAACCCTTGGAGGTGGATGAGTGGACACAATCCCCTTTTTCCCTCACCATGTTGGAGTAGGAATCCTCCCTTGATTTGACCTACTTGGAACATAGGTTAGTGTAGCATGCAGGTACCCATAAAACCATGAAAGCTAAAAATCAAATAAAATACGACACAGACTTTATCATTCAATACATTACATTCATCAATAAATTGCACAAAACCATATTCTTATATTAATCATGGTCAAAGAGGGTTCATAAGGTACAAAACATGGTCAAAATGTATGAAAAGACGGGCCTTATGATCTATAATGGAGAGGGCCATCACAACCATGACACATCTTCTCTAGGGGTTAGACTTAGAGACTTATATTACCCAAGGTGTACTTTCATCATTGGTTGTTTCCTTGCACTCAACAATGGATTTTCATTATTGATACTTGACTAATTAGTTCCTCTTGTGTTCAAATAAACTCCTCTATTCACACAACTAAGGTTTGTATATTACCTTGGGTCTCATTTTCATCATCGGAGGGATACCTCATGTCTACCAATGATTATCATTATTTTTCATTAACTACACAATCTTTTCTTTGTATAACTTCACTATGTATAGTGGAAAGTTGTACTCGACAGTAATTCTAGAAAACTTGTTTGAATACTTCAACATCAATGTACATCAGTTGATCCGGATTATTTTCGAAACGAAATGAAAGCAAAGATATTATAATGAAATACTCATGAAACTTGCCAGAAATAGAGAAGTACAACAATACTTGATTTCGATTAATGAAAGAATTGTAAAGAGACTGTAAAAATACAGAGTGCAACACTCATTAGAATGGTGGCAGCTTTATCTATGAAAAGAGATGTGACGGCTATGCTCGTTCGCTAGAAGATGATTACAATGAGGCTCTGAAGACCTTTTTATGATAAACATGAATGCCAAAACCATAGACATCCAAAAACCTAACCCTAGGAGATGAAACACCAAAAGTCATGTGGGCCCTATTTAGGTAAGTTAGTACATTAACTTCCCGATGTCATAACTTTTGCATACGATATCCATTTTAGGCACGTGGTATTTTAGAGAACAACTAATTATTGTGTAAAAAACTGACTCTATCTATAGTTTGACTGTGGCATGCCAAAATATCACTTTTTAGGGCCCCAAAACGGCCCTGGAAGTATAGCAAGATGTACTGACATGAAAACATACAAAATAATCTAGTCGGATTAGGTGGGATGCCACCAATATCCACTTGGAAGATGTGTAGGGCTTCAAACAACCCTGGAAGTGTAGAACCCACAATTAAAAAGAAGTGCAGAAGAATGTGCTGAACTAAAAACTGATAAGAGGAGCCAGTTGGAATAGGTGGGTGGTCACCAATATCAACCTAGATCAATCCTCCCCCATTATGAAGCAATGGTATACATTGCATTGAGTGCCCAATAAAGAGGGGAAATCATTTTCTGAATCTGAAGCTTGGTGAGCTGCATGCCTTGTTGGAGAAATTGTGCTTCTTGACTTGTGGCAAACTGTCACAAACATGTTGTTGGAGGGGTTGGATCTATTCCACCAACTTGTTGTCTCTAGGTTTGAAGGGGCATTGTGTAGGCACCATTGTAGGTGAAGAAACAATATCTTCTTTCTCTTTGACAATCTATTTTTGATGGGTAGGTGTTGAGACTGAAGTGGTTGTAGTGGTTTGTTGTGCATCATTTGAACAGACTGTGAAGAGGATGAATTTTTCAATATGAGAGACAACCTTTCTATTCTATTTTGGTGGAGAAGTAGTCATAACTACCTCTGGTGTCTTGTAGATCTGATCTCCTATATTAATAATGACACTACGGGGTCTAGACTCATAGACAACATGAAGTTTCCACATATATGATTGGCCCAAAACAACATCACAGACATCAAGAGGGGAAATATCACACACTACCTCATCCTTGAAGGAATGGATTCCATAGGACAATCTGTTACACGTCAAAATTCCTCACTTCGATAATGTCACATTCTCATTGTCACAAGTGTCGTAAATGTCACATTTTCATTCTACATATGTCACAATGTGAACAACACCATGGAAACACTTGATACATCCTCTAGAACATGTTGGAAGGAGAAACCACATCATTTGACAAACTAAACAAAATGTTTTTCCTTGATAGTTGGTCATCTTAATGAACTTTTGGAAGATCAACACTCCCCTACCCATATGGCAAGGAGCGTTGCAATGCTCTATTTCCCGTTCTGAGGGAGCGTTGATTGGTTGAGAGAATAATGGGAAGAAATCCCCCTTTTCTCTAAGGAAAACTAGAGATTATTCGAGTTAGTTTAGCTCGAATCCAAGCTTTAGGCTACATCTAAGGGAGATGCCACAACGGATGGAGTCATATCCTCAACTTATCCCAGATATAACTAAGGTGTTTGAGCCTCTCAAAGCCTATAAAAGGATGAATTCTCATGGTGAAGAGGAGGAGAATAATCAACAATAGTATTGTCATTCTGATCGTGGATCTTTCGAAGAAGGGGTTGGACAAGGAGGACTTGGAGAGGTTGTTGCAACTGCATCTACAGATTGTAAGTGACTTAGAGAGGTTGTTGCAACTGCATCTACAGATTGTAAGTATCTTTTAATGTTCTCGTTAAATGCTTGGTATATTTCCTTCAAGTTTGTGTATTGTTGAATATGATTGTCTATTATGGATAAATTTAGTTTAAACTAATCTTGATAGAGTAATAAGTCTGTGTTTTCTTTGTTGTCCATTGGATTTCAGATATCACTAAGGAGCTTGGAGATCAAGTTCAGCTTGGATTAGCTGAGGACAAGCTTCAGAAAATGGTACATCACACTTTCTTCCTCTCTTTCCTTTGAATAATTTAACTACATTTGAAGGGATGTTAGTGTCCATTTGCATCTTTATGTCTTGGTAGTAGGGGTCTAGAATCCAAGAGGATATTCACGTGTTCATAGGGGAATTTTCCTATAACAAAAATTTGTGAATCCACTAGGGACTCGAAGCTTTCAGTTTTGGTTTCTTTCCTTGTTTTTTTATTTTATTTTTTCCCATCTTCAGATCCCATTTATTGTTTTTATCCTTATATACATATGTTGTCATTACTGAAGTTGTCTCATGGAGAATGTTGATTGAACTTTCTGATTTTTTAATTTTCTAGGTTGTTCTCAAATTTTCTCAAAAACTCGCGCCCTCTCCAATTACATTCAAAGCATTGATTTCCTAATCGACACTCCCCTAGAGTGTGTTAGGGATAATTGTAGCGCTCTGGTGTTGTTATAGCCAGAGCGTTTATTTTTCCTCATCTTGAAAAATTATTGACTGCCTTTTTACTGGGTGTAATTCTTGGGTATTTCCTTTTAACTCATAACTTGTTTTATTAGTTTATGTCTTTTGTCAGGCATGCAACTTGATTCTTTTAAAATTTTTGATCTTTGATTGGATTTATTATATTTCATTATTGCAAAATAAACCTTTTCTTCTTCAGATTTGGGTTCATTTTGATGTTTTTTTGTTCATCTGGTCGATTAAATATTGTTGCAAGGAAACTCAGGGATATCTTTACTACTTTAATTGATATCTGATCTTCATATATTTCTAGAGAATTTCTTAAGTGTGTTTTGTTGTTTTTGGTGTTCTTTCTTGGAATCATTAGTTTGTTTTTCCGTCTCTTATTGACTGTGGTGAGAGTGTTTTTTGTTTGTGAGTTTTTTGTTTCCCATTTTCTAAAGTTGCAATAGTGAAATTTATTTTTATTATTGACATAAGAAGCATTAAACAAATCATTCAATTCCCATTTATCATCAAACAAAAGGATACTTTTTATGATTTATTTTTGGATACCGGAAAAGATTTCTTTATAATTTAGCACTTAAATGGATTCTTGTTGAAAACAAATTGCATGAAAGTTTTGCATTCTTTTGTTTGGTAGTGAAAGAAAGAAAATCTTCTCCTTCCCGTAAATAGAATTTCATCTAAAGAAACATTTTCTTATCATCATTTTACTTCTTTGGGATTCGATTCACAACATCATTAGTTTCACTCTCATTCACCTTTGTGTAAAGAACAACCACTAAAATCAATGCCAATTAAAAATCAATCTAGAAAAATTTTCTTTTTAGACTCTTTACACAAACAATAGACTAGGACTAGATCTTTGGATTAGGCTATGAGAATAACTCTCCAAAGCATTCAAGACAAAATTATAATCTTATGATAGGGATATTAGATCCAATTTTCATATAAGCATAGCTGGGATCCCCCTCTCACACAGGGGTTATGCACAAGGTTGCGTTCGGGAGAGAAACAAAGATTATCCCTCTAAGGCTTAACCATTCATAGTAGTCAGATTGTATATTGGGGGTTATTATTCAAGTCCAAATGTCTTAATTTGGTCTCGGCGCTTCATGAATTCCGAATCCGTTCGGGGTCCTCTGGAGTTCTACCGGTCCACTTGTCCTCAGTTCTCTTGAAGAATTTTAGACTTGTTATCCTACCCATACGTTCAAACTCGATTGTCGATTGTACCCGCCCAGAGGCTGAAAATGCATTGGTGACATTAGTATCCATAAAATTTAGGGTCCTTACATGAGGTGATGATGAAGGGAAGTATTTGTTGTACCTGGAACAAATGTTGGTTAAACTTACTCAAGCTCCTTGGAGGGTAAATCCACATTTATTGTGTGGAATCTTGCACCAAGGTGTAAGTCCATTAAGTAGATCACAAACGTAACTGATCCACCCGCTCATTTCCTATCCCCTTCTCAATTTGATTATGCGATGTTGGATTTCATCACCAACTAGTAAGGTCATTGAGAGAAAGTATTGTTTGCTTGTTGTTTCTTCTAGATTTTTAGCGAGTGTTGTTTATTTACTTAATTGTTTTTCAATATTGATACTGTAGACAATAAAGGTCTTCATAGATCATGTAGGATGCAAGGGATGCCTCCAGAAGGCTACCGACCCTTACCTCCTAATTCACCTGAATATTTTTACCATGAAGAGGTTGAGAATCATTCGGATGTTGGGAGCGCTACTAATCCTTTGTTAGAAAATCCTGAAAGAGCCTTGGTTATGGTTGAGAAAGATATTGTTCCTCCTATTAACCTTGTGTCACAAGTTCCTATCAAGCCACTCCTTTGATTGGAATCATTAGGTAATGTCATAGAAGAATATTGTCTTTGTCTGTCATCGAGACCATACACTAAGACATAGATGGAACCCACACAACCAGATTTTAATGACAAGTACACGACCCATGTCCATTCTACTGACATGTTAAATCCACAACAAACACATGTTTTCTCCATATGGAGAACTCCATTAGGAAGTGACCTTTACGAAAAATTCAATTTTAGTTGACCACCTCTTTACCCTCTTATCTCAGTTGGTGTTGAGGCAGGACCGTCCAATCAGACTATTGACCATCCCATCGAACAAGTAGTCAATCCTATTTCCACATCAGTGCAATTCCAAAGTAACGTTGGAGTCATAATGCCTAGTCATATACAAGGTACTTTGAGAGTTACTCCTACCACAACACCTCTTCAACCTACAACACCTTATGTTCCAAAGAACCATGTTGGGACACCTGTGCATCACATAATGCATAACCCTACCATACACGGACACTCAACTATGGGACAAATCCCAACTGGGTGGCAACCATCATCCAACAGACCTATCCCTCCTGGGGGACAACTTCCCTTACACATACCCACTGGGGGGAAACTACCTTTTATTGGTCGAACCCCAATTGTCACCTAAGCTATGGTAGGGGGAAAACCTTCTTTTTCTGGAAACCCTCCACAATATTTGAGACCACCCTAAGGAGGTACATTTCATCGACCTTATCAAGGATGACCATCATACCCTAACCCACAAGGAGGAATACCAAATCCTAATCCTTCTGGATTACATTCTGGAGAACCTTTACCGAGTGTCCTAAATCCCACTTGGGGTCCTCAAGGACAACAATATTATCCTCCCCAAGGGTCAAAGTTTTACCCTCCACAAAGACAAAATGTTTACCCCCCTCAAGGGAAAATTATTTATCCACCTCATCCTAATCAAATGATCTATCCTCCCATGGGCTATAATGTTTATCCTCCCCAGAACCAACCAGTTTTCCCTTCTCCTTTCATGAACATTCCTCAACAATAGACGAATCCTGCCTATACTTCCCAACAACAACATTATATGGGAGGGCCTCTTGGTTAAAACTATCCATCTCAACCATTTTATGTCTCTACTGGTGTCCCCATTCCACACTAGTATTGTCCTCAGGTTAACCAACAACTACCATTCCTAGCCATGCTAGATCTACCTGATTTATCACGGTTGACAAATGATCCCATACTACATTTCCCTTTCTAGCTAGTAATTCCTGCTAAGTTTCTTTCTGACATCCCAAAATTTGATGGTAAACCTAGAAAAGACCCAAATAACCATGTTATGATGTTTCATCTATGGTTTTCATCAAACTCACTTATGGATGATTCTATCTGGTTGTGTCTTTTCCAAAGCACACTTATGGGCTCAACATCCAAGTGGTACATTGAACTCCAACGCA
>ML880296.1:0-11591 GCA_009831015.1 Picea engelmannii
AATATTGTGGGAAAAGTATGCATGTTATGATTTAGATTTTTAATAATAACCATTTCAATTTGTCATTAAACTGTAATTTAAAATGTGATGAGAGGAGTATGCATGTTAAGAAGAAACAACTATTTTAAATTGTCACTAATTTACAATTTAAATTGTCATTAAATTACAATTCAAAATATTATGGGAAAGGATTTAAATTTCTTAATAACAACTATTTCAAATTTCTACTAAAACACAATCCATAACACTACATGTTAAGATTTAGATTTCTTAAAAAAACTACATTCCAACCAACATATATTTGTGTTTAAATTGTTATTGAAAATAAAATTTTCCATTTTTATTGCATTATTATTATTATTGTGTTTATGTTTATTTTATGGCTTAAATAGTTATGAGCATTAGCATTAGAGGTAGAACCATGATTGAACTTTATTTAAATACCCTTGTAGATCCATCTTAACTCCAGATTCATCACGTGTCAAGAGGGATCAAATCTTTCTAGGTACAAACTTTTGCTAAAATTTACTTGATCCCTCTTGAGACATGATAGATATGGAGTAAGACGGATTTACCCTGATCCTTTGGAAATGTGAATACACAAATACATGTCTCAATGTTTGGCTTAGTCAACAAGATCTAAAGTACAATCCCATTTCTGGTTCTATGAGGAATATGGATAGTTAGAAAGGTTAGTTTGTTTGATGAGAAGATGGTGCCCATTTTTCAGGTAGCTACTTAGGTTAATGTTTCACTTGCATATTACAAGGTTACTCCAAAGGTTAAACCACAAAGAATTTTTTTTGTGATATATGTGGACAAGTCATTAGATTGGATTTTTCGATGAGGCTTGTTAAGGTCTATATTCTATCAGTGGGATTGGATTCATTATTTTTTTTACAAAGATATACAAAGTTCAGGGAAAAGGTAATATAGGAAGAGGAACAAACAACCAAGGGGAATTAAAGGGCTTATACTACTTACTAAAATTTTCTTTGGAGAGAGAAATTGATAAGCTTTAGGTCATGGGCAATTCATCTATGACCATTAATTGGATGAAAGGAAGCCTTCAAGTACAAAATAATTCTCTCCTTCCACTAGATTGCAATTAAAGGCAATATCTAATCAATTTATTTGGATAAGTTATATTCATGCTTATAGAGATCATAAGAAGAGTGTAGATTAGATCTCAAAGGAAGGACTTCAATTACCTTAGCTTTATGGTTCTTTGGAATAAGTACAAGATGAATATACAATGGTCATCCAATAGTTCACATTAAATTATTTCTAAACTTCTTTGAACTTGTAATATGTGAGTAGTAGGGATTGTTAAGTCTATTGTTTGTTTACTTATACATAAAAATGCTTCATACAATGAAAGTTGTGGATTTTTCTAGATGTACTAATATAGTGAAAGATTTTGAAGAGACCCGTCTCTAGATGATCCATTTTGGACTATGTCTAGAGTACCTAAGTATTATATATATATATACCACGTGTCAACTCTATGTTGAAAGCACTTATTGATGGAATACAAAATTGTTTACTTTTAGTTACTTTATATATGTTATATGCATGCACACACACACACAAAGTTGATATAAAAATATTTTACTAAAGTTGGACTTTTTTTATGAAGAAATTGATATTTCTTAATTAATATCCCTCGTATGAGATATAGAAAGTGCCTCTTGGTGCAATTACAACTTTTTTTTATAACAAGACAATGCTTAATCCCATTGACTTGCTAATAATACTAGTGTACCTTCCATCAAGGTGGTCCAAGGAAATTTAGGTAAGTTTTTTTAAATGTATCGTGTATAATTATTTTTATAATTGACTATTTTCTATGAATAAATAACCATTTCTTGTTTTATTTGTGTAGTAATTAAAGTTATATTTCCTATGATAATTTTTTTGTATTGAGTCTTTGTAAAAGTATTGAAAAATTGGTAATTCTATATAATTCAAATTAGAATGGCATGGAGAATTGAGGCTTGGATTTGGAATTTTAGACTTGAAAATTCATGTATTCAACCCATCCACCCAATTGCAGTTCCCTCGTGACCTAACTGTCCTTTGTCGTCCTTGTGTCCCCATGTGATTTGAAAGGGAGAATAGATTAGTCATTTCAAGCCGATTTGAAATATGTGCAAATTACCTTGTGATGTGAACAATCGGGTCTTGGATTTTGAAATCCATGTAGCCGAGTCATCCACCTTGTTGCAATCCCTTTTTGACCTAGTTATTATTTGTCATCCTTGTGACCTCGTGTGACCTGAGAGGATTACTACATGGAAAGGATGAATCAAGGGCTCATCCACCCCGCTTTGATCCCCATGTGACCTAAATACCCTCCACTATCCCTGTGTCCATTTTTGTCTTGAAAGGATGAACATTTTTGGCATTTCGAGCTGATTTGAACTATGTGCAAATTACCTTGTGACATGGGGAATTAAGTCTTGGATTTGGAAACATGCATTCATCTCATCCACTCAATCATGTTTCCCATATAACCTAAGTACTCTCCATCGTCTCCATGCCCCCGTGTGACTTGAGTAGATGAATATGTAGAAAGGAGGTAGTAGGTATTGGTTCCTCGATTTGAGCAAGGAAATTATGGTTTTCCAATATATGTATAATTTTTCAATCCACTATCATTAGGGAGGATAGAGAAGGATGATAAGGAAGGGAAGAATGGCTATATCGACATATTACATCACCAAGTATTTTCAATATTATACCTATAGACACCTTTCATTATTTGTATAGTAAAATTAAAAAACCCATAGAATATGTAAAATCATTAATAGGGAATCAACTATATTGTTTAAACATGTGAGGAATTTTATTGTGTTTGGATAGAACATGAATATTCAAATCACAAACCCTAGGACCCACACCAACTTCATTATGTCTTCCTACACTTGAAGTGATGTGGAATATCCATTCAATCTTGGTTATGTGCATTGATTGTCAATCAAGAGAGAGTGAAGGGTTCCAATGTTGAAAGGAAATTGTATTGGCTAGTGGAAAGGGAATGATAATGACTGATAGAGTTCATTGGTGACCAAAACAACTTTAAAAAATCATGTACACACATGGAAAGGAATCCATAATAACTCTGTTTCTTCAACACATACATATGCAACAACCCTTTGAGTTAATAATGTTATCGAAAAATGGCTGAAGAGCACTATAGAGGTATGTGAAACTAAAGGAAGAAAAAAGGGAACACTAAAGTGAGCTCATGTAGTTATGAAAACTCAATTTATATATTCTATGCAGGGCAATGAATAATATCATTGTATATGATCCCACTAACAAGAAGGCTATGGAATATTAAAGTATTTATGTCATTTCTAACCATAATTCACCACCCATATAAAATAACAAACCAAAAATAATACACAATTTATAATCATAGAATCATTTCCAAAAGAACATTCATAATATATGGTTAGAGAGAGTTCTCATTGTAAGATCTACATTCACCATTTCTCAATACACAATCTCACCACAATGCAACATTTGTTGGTTCATGGAAGTGGGCAAGGGGGAACTTACAAAGAAAAAGATTTTGTGTTAGAGTCGAGTCTTATAAAAAAATTCAAATTGACTTGGAATTTTAATAAATATATATATATATTAATCAAGACCACGATTCTATCAAGTTTGATTGAGTTTGGAATTTGTTTTAGAAATAATATTGATGTTTGAACATGAGCTTCTAATCCAACTCTCAAGTTATATTCTTAGCAAGGAATAATTACACTGTTGTTATAATAGGAACAATATTGCAACGTAATAAAAAATAAGCAGTGATATGAGAAACTGGGTTAAAGAGAGTTTAGATGGATAAGAAACTTGAACCTGACATCATCCTAGGGTTTATTATGCATGTAAAAATAATTACTAATGTACTAATCTAGTGTCAAGATGAGAATATAAAAGAGAAACAGATCTCTTGATCTCATTTCTCATAAACCCTATTGGGAAAATTTGCCTTTCAAACTTTGACCTACCTCAAAAAAATAATATGACTACACATCTAATAAAATGTTGTGTATCACATTCTCAATGCATATTCCGTATTTTCTATTATTCAATAAATTAAAATCACATTCCATATTTTAAAATAATTTTAAGAATTTAATGCTCCAAATATACATCTCACACGATGTCAATATATTTTTTATCATTCTTTGAGCCATATTAATTTGATATAATTTACTAAGAGCAAAAAAAAAAATCTAATTAAAAAAATAACAACCTCTTCCTTCAACATGCCGGTGTTTACCTATTCAATACTTTGCCTACTTTGCCTTCATATATGTGATGAATGATCTATAACAAATAAACTAAACCACAATTTCCATGGCATGAAAGTGGAAAGTTATAAACTAAACCACAATTTCCATGGCATGAAAGTGGAAAGGAAAACCACGTAAGAAAGAAAAACACAAGGCTCAAGCAAACCAACATCAGATCACGGTTAGGGAGAGTTCTAATTGTAAGATGTGCATTGACCATTTCTCAACGCATAAGCTCACCACAATGCACCATTTGGTTGTGCATGGAAGTGAGAAAAGGGGAACTTACAAAGAAAAGGAGGTTGAATCTTATTAAAAAAAAATTTCAAATTGATTTGGAATTTTGCTAAGTATATATTTTTTTAATCAAGAACATGATTATCTCAAGTTTAATTGAATTTGAGAATTTGTTTTAGATATATATTGATGTTTGAACGTGAGCTTTTCATCCAAATCTCAAATTATATTCTTATCAAACAATAATTACACTATTGTTGTAATAGGAATAATATTGCAACATATGTTATCAAAAATAAGGTGTACTATGAGGATAGAGAATTTTAGATGGATAAAAAACCTCACATTATTCTAGGAGTTATATCCTTAGCAAACAATAATTACACTATTGTTGTAATTGGAATAATATTGTAACATATGTTATCAAAAATAAGGTGTAGTATGAGAAATTGGGATAGAGAGTTTTAGATGGATAAAAAACCTCACATTATTTTAGGGTTTATTATGCAAGGAAAAATAATTATTAATATACTAATCTAGTGTCAAATCAAGAATAGAAAAGAAAAACATATTTCTTAGTTTCATAAATCTTACTTGGAAAATTTGCCTTTTAAACTATGATCTAAAAAACTTTTCACTATGAACAGATAACTATTTCTTGTTTTATTTGTGTAGTAATTAAAGTTATATTTCCTAGAAAAATTCTATTGTATTGAGTCTTTGTAAAATTATTGAAAGTCTTGTAATTCTTTTTAAATCAAATTCCAATGGTGTGGAGAATCAAGGTTTGGATTTGGAAATTCATGCATTCATCTCAACCACCTTATCATGGTTCCCGCGTGACCTAGTTGTCCTTTCTTGTCACTGCGTCCTTATGTGATCTCAAAGGATGAATAGATTGGGCATTTCGAGCTGATTTTAACTATGTGAAAATTACCTTGTGATGTGGACAATCAAGTCTTGGATTTGGAAATCCATGTAGCCATCTTATCCACCCTACTACAGTCCATAACTGACCTAGCTTATCTTCGTCATCCTTGGGACCTTGTTTGATTGAGATGATGACTATGTCGAAAGGATAAGTCCATGGATCATCCACCCTACTCTTATCCCCGTGTGACCTGAATACCCTCCACTATTTTCATGTCCTTATGTGACCTGGTGTAACGACCCCCTTCGTTAAAACTACAAGCGAAGCATAAGTTCAATTTTTTTTTTGTTTTTAGGCAGGAAGGCTATGACGACAACACTTGAACCACACAACTGAAGACGAAAGCAAGCACGCAGTCCAGACAACAGACAACTATGACTCCACGCACTGGCACAAGAGAAACTGGGCGAAACGTGCGTAGAGAAACAAGGAGAAACGACTACCCACCCGACGCAACAAGACCACGCCTACAAGCTAAGGGACAACATCCCCCTCCCGAGACATCGGCCTTGACAACCAATCACTAGAACCTCAAGGCGCGCGAACCAAACACATGAAGGCATTCAACCCATGTGCCAAAAGCAAACTTACAATGCTCAACAAAACTCACACGGAAGGCACCGACGTTGGCCAAGTTATCATTCATCGCTATCCAATAGGGCGCGCCATGATCCCCTCATCAGGAATCATGTTGTCCCTAGGTGATAGATGCGTCAATAACCTTGGTGCAACATAACCTAACGGGACCAAGGACTCAAGAAAATCCAGCGCGCTAGGAGGCGAAACAATTGACAAGAAGACTATGCCCACACCCCAAGCAACTGGTCGACTAGACTCCAGATGACATTACTCAAAAGAAAAATTGTGCAATTGTTACGTGACTTCGCCAAAAACCCAAACCATTAGTCAAGTCTAAATTAGTCAATAATTACAAATCTAATTTAACATTAATTACAATCTAATTTTAGCAAGTCTAATTTACAATTTAGTCAATACTCACCAATCTAATTTAATCATTAATTGCAAACTAATTGGGCAATTCTAAATTAATCCATAATGACAATCTAACTTAGCAATAAACATTATAACAACATTAACAATATCATTGTAGAATGCTACAATTATAACACATATTAACAAATTAAATTACAACATGCCTTCTAGCTATATTAACCGTACTAAAATAACAAGATGTCTATTAACATTAAAAAGGAACTGCTGAGAAATGACAATGCCATCAAAGCGGGCTATTTTCATGCGGTTTTGTGGTTTATAAATAAATGTCATTCGATGCTACTCAACTCAATTTTGCTGCTATCTTGCTGCTTATAATTAAATGTCATATCAAACTATTCAATGCAATTCAATGCTATCTTGTTGTTCCTAAATAAATGTCATGTCAAGGCTAATCAATGCACATTTGATGTTAATTGCTATTTTTAATTAATTGTCACCTCGATGCTATTTAATGTATTTTAATGCTACCTTGTTGTTCATAAATAAATGTCATTTAGAGTCATTTCATGCAGTTGATGCTTTTTGGCTGTTTAAAAACAATTGTTGATTCAATGCTAAACCAAACCATATGTGGTCTAACCGTTAACAATTAGCTGAGTCGAAATGGGGTCTAATTAACGGAAATTTTGCAGAGTAAGAAAAGTAAACTACACATTCGCTGAAAACTAGCAGTCCTACCATTAATGAATACAGGTCTGTCATAAACCAACGCAGGCATGCTATGCCTTGCTATCCATTGTTGTTTCTTAATGTGTTAATTTGCAGTAAATAACAAGAATGATTCTATTCACTGAATTATGATAAAGTTGTTTTAATTATTGGAGCAATTATAATTGTCATTGTATGATATTCGTTGAAATTACTTGAGCATTTATATTCGTTGTAAATTCAGTGATAAAAACGTTGATATACCATTCGTGGGGAAAAATAAAACACAGGTCTACGTAGTCAAATTTCGCAGAGATATAAAAACGGAGTGAGGCAAATTCGTGGGGAAAAATAAACGCAGTTTTTCACAGTGAAGAAGGCAGAGATACTCGATGGGATTAAAGGCCAAAATTGCAGAGGTTTAAAGGAAAAATCGTTGAGGTTAATAATGATTAATGACAGAGATTAACAGCAGAGATTAATGGCCAAAATCACAGAGGTTAAAGGCAAAATCATTGAGGTTAACCATTGGCAAAAAATCGTTGTCAGTAAAATCCACCATTACACAAAAACGCCCACCAATACGCCCCCATTAACCAGTAAGGCACATGCATTTGATGAAGAAAAAAAAACAAGCCTGATGTATAAAATCGCAGGGCAAATTCGCCTTTAAAATAAAAACGAAAAGCAATCCTAAGAAGTGGAAAAATCGCCAAGTAAACGACCATGGATTGCAGTCTTAAAATGGCCAAAATCGCCAGGTAAACACAAGCAACGATTGTTGTCTTTAGGAGTGGAAAAATCGCCCTGTAAATAAACGAATTGCAGAGAATATGGCCATAAAAAAAAAAAAAACACACAGAGTTAAATAGCCAAGAAGGTATTACCAAGCAGAGTTAAATTATCCAACAATATCAAAACGCAGAGTTAGAATTTCATGGTTGAGGGTGTTGAAATGCAGAGAACACTAAACACAATTTTCAGATGTCGAGAACGATTAGGACGCAGAGGTGATATAACATGCAGAGACCAATTTAGCAAGGCAGAGATCAAACACAAAGATAATAAGGGGTAAACAACTGGGCATACACATCCTTCGCTCATCATCCACGCACAAAAAAGCAGGGCATTAGAATCTATAGGTCGCTATGCACCGAAGTGACGACCGTCAATTTGGCTCATGGCCGACTGCTCAGGCGTGGACTGGCGAACTAGGGATGAGGACGAAGTAAAAATCACAACTCATCAAAACAATCAACAAAACCAAAGGACAGTCACAACATGCAGGGATCAAATGCCAAGAGAATCAAGTCAAGCATCGAGCTTAAGGCTATGGGGAAATTTAAGCTCTCGGTTGAAATGTTGAGTCAACATTTTCTTTACTCAATTAAAAATACAGAAATGAAAGCGTAAGGTATAATAATAATCTACCATGCAGAATCAAGTAAGCGTATTGTAGCCCAAGTCGTTCACTCTGAGTCGTTGTCCCGTGCGCTCTGTGCAGCTCCCGCTTGTCGATTGATGAGACTTCACTGGTACCTCCCAGCCAATGCTAGGGGTACTCTTCTTCCCCCTTAGCCCCCCGAGCCGCAAAGGGGCCACACACATTGAACCAGAGAACAACTAGCTCCCAACTCGCCTCGCAAGGCCGAGCTACCACTCCTCACCGAGCTGGGTATCCCAACTCCCACAAGCTAAGTCAGTCAAGTCTAAATTTCCGCAGTGTAACATTACGCATAACAAAACCCATCCATCATCCTCCTCCTCCCTCCTTTATATAGAATTTCTAAGTCATTTACTTTCCCAAAATCCCATTTAATTTATTGTTCAATAAATTAATTCATAAAAATCCTCCCCGTACATGTGTCACCCATCCCCTTCATTGCACCATAAATTAAATTCAATAATTAATTAATTACTCCTATTTCCCTCACCCGCCTAAAAGCATTCCTAGAATTGCTCCTAGGTGTCCCCATATTCCCTTACACATTTTAATGACTTACCCCCTTACTAATTTACTAGTTGAGTTTAATTTAGAAAGTTCTTAAATGCTAGATACCTTACTAAGTTAGTCTTTCTGTTTTTTCCTTGTGTTTCCCCTTTCTTTTTATGTTTCCCGCTTTTTCCTAGTTTCCTATTCTTTTAAATTTCCATGTTTCCCTTTTCATTTAAAACTCAAATTGGCATGTGTAGAAAATTACCTTTTTCCCCTTTTCCTTTTTAATTAATAAATTTTTAATTAGCATATGTAACAAAACAATTATTTCCCCTTTTTCCCCCTTCTTAAATTTAATCCCTCAAAAGATTTTTATAAATTAATTGAATTGTTTACCCCCTTCTCGTCACATGATTAATGATGATTATCATTATTATTTTATTTTTTTTATTTTTATTTTTATATAAATATATATTTTTGTTTTTATCACAAGTATCAGTTAGACGTAGACTTGATTTTCCCAGGCTGGGCGACATTTTATTAGGGAAATTGTTTTAAATCTTTCTCATCACATTGTTCATTCTAAGGCCATATAGGTTTATTCATTTATTATTTAACAACGCGACGTGCTCTTCAGGACGCACTAGGTGCTCCAAGGGTGCCACTCACCTCATTCTATTTCCCTTGCACGATGTGCCCTTCAGGACGCACTTTGTGCTCCAAGGGTGCCACTCGCCTCTTGACTGACTTGGTAGACATCAAAAACCCTGGAGTCAATACTCCGCCAGGTGATCTTGTGGGAGACTAAGGGCCTCTAAGGAATAAGTCCCCTGCCTTATTGCGCACCCCTTAGAATTATCGTGAGCGACTGTCGCAGTCGACCCTCACGACATCATGGGTCTTCTCAAACTAGATAATCATTAACCTACAGTTCGAGCCACAACGAGAGTGCTAGTAGGCTGTGGCAGGGTTGTTGTCCACACCTCTCCCTCAACGTCTCTGGTTATCGTGCGTGACCCCTCTACTCCACATGTGAGTCTGGTTGGCAAGCTATCATCAGCTTGCATCATCAACGAATCATGTCAAAAATAATATCCATAATCATATCATCTAATCAGATGCACAAACGTCATACATACAACAATCAAACCCCAATTGTCCACTCCCTGACTCGATCCAGAGTCGAAGGGGTTTCATCGATGCCTCTGCATCCTCGAGGTCCAAAATCCTGCACACTCAAGAAAACCGAGTCAATAGCACCTATCTATGTTAATACAAAAAAATAACATGTCATCAATCCATAACGCCTCATAATCATAATCAAATGCCCAATAGTATAATACTCTGGATCACTTGCAAGCAAGTATCCTCAAAGAATAAGTTCGCTCAGTGCGCGCAAGAGTGGGATGTTACACCTGGAAGGATGAATAGTTTGAGAATTTTAAATTGATTTGAACTATGTGAAAGTTACCTTGTGATGTGGAGAATTGAGTCTTGGATTTGGAAACATGCATTTATCACATCCACTCAATCGTGTTCCCCATCTAACCTAACTAGTCTCTATAATCCCCATGCCCTCGTGTGAATTGAGCAAATGAATACATGGAAATGAGGTAGTAAGAATTAGTTCAATGATTTGAGAAAACAAATTCTAGTTTTCCAATATATATGTAATTTTTCAATCCACTATCATTATGGAGGATAGCGAAGGACGAAAAGTAAGGGAGGAAGGCCATAGACACCATTCATTGTTTGTATAATAAAATTGAAAAACTCATAGACTATGTAAAATAATTAATAGTGAATCAACTATGTTGTTCAAACATGCTAGAATTTTTTTTTTATGTTTGGATGGAACATGAATACCAAAGTTACTAACTTAACAAGAATTGTGACCTCAAAACGAGAATTCTAGCCCAAAAATATGATATTTTTGGGTAAAAAACACCAATATCAACCCCCAAATCAAAAAGTGGTGCTACCGATAGCACCATTTTTTTGCAAGGTGGTTAACATTGCAAGTTGTTTGAAATCGTGCCCTTGACACTATGGACATAACCTAGAAATTGACCCTTGAATCGAAAAGTGATGCTACCAGTAGTACCACTTTTTTTTTGGAGTTAAAACTATGATCTAATTGAAACGTGGCATTGACCACTAACACCACCACAAATACAACATTGAAAATCGACTCCTAAATCTAAAAGTGTTATTTTTTTGTATATGATGGAATCAACAATTGGGCAGGATTGTTCTTGCGTGACACAGGGTCGATTCCAACAACTACTACTATAACCTCTAGTCATACCCATGTGATCACACGCACAATACACACGACTTTGCAAGGTTCGAACCAATGATGCCACAAGGAGTTCCTTAACAATGCACTTTATTGCCAATTGATCCAGAACTCTGGGACATCTAAAAGTGATATTACTTGATCTTTTATTCACTAATTAATTTTTTTTTTTTAATAATTTACATTAAGAAAAGAATTAAATCAGAACAC
>WSFP011479850.1:0-16453 GCA_009831015.1 Picea engelmannii
AGTAATGAGAAATTTATACTTCTTTTAACCACAATTTATATTCCTTTAACTTATTCAACAATGTTCATTAGTTCGCCATCAATATATTATTGCATCATAAACATTAACATCCATCAATACATAATAAACAATAATGAACACATCCACACAATACATAGCACACCAATATTTATTTGGAAACCCAATGCGGGATAAAACCACAAAATGTTTTTCTTATATGTCAAAGAATTACATTCAAATAAGAACTAACCTCCAATTCTATGGCTCCAACCATAAGGAGGCTCCAACCCCCTAGTTTCTCAGGCTCCAACCCCCTGATTTCTCCAACTCCAACCGGAAGGTGTCTACAACCACCTAGGTTTCAATCTCCAACTAGAAGGAAGATCCAACTCCCTAATTCTTCTGCACTAACTAGAAGGAGGATACAACCTCCTTTCCTTTACCCATCCAAGAGCCCTAAAATATAAATTCCAATTTTGAACAACCTGTCACTGTCAATGAATCAATCATTACGAATGTCATTATGTCACTATCACAACTGTCACTGAAAAACTTGTCACAACCTGAACCAATCTTCTTCCAATATTTCTTGTAGATCCGCAACATGTTTATACTGCAACATGTGGGTATCCACACACTTCTTAACTGAAAATCATGGATGTATGTACCTATCCTCACTAGTACTCATGGGTTACCATAAAATCACCCAGTTCCACTGTTACTCTCTTCGTTACTATCAAATTGTCACTGTAAACCTGATACTCAAAACCTGTCATTGTAATCTCATCAACCTGATTAGATCTACTTACCAAAACCACTCAACCATAAGCAAAATATCACCAAGATGTGCATCAACCAAGACTACTCACAATCACTACCATCACTCACACATGCCTCTTCAAAGCATGTACCGGTCACAACTAAGTACCAACCTGTACCACAACAAATGTATAAACCATGCACCAAACCAAATCTAATCACATAGATCAACTAATAAGAAAATTTTAATCATGTGCACAATACCATCCAAATGTGCATCAACCTAAACCACTCACAACAACTCGTAACCATCACCAAAATATACCAAGATCAAGATGTGCTTCTAATGATATGCCAAGACATGTATATCAACTATGTCAAACTATGCCTCACCAACATCACCATACCATGTACCTCATGTATGAGCCAACTCATCAACTATATGTCTCATCCATGTACCTCAACTATATACTAAAACAGACACCAAGATAACCTACAAGAGGCCTCTAGTAATATGTCAAACCATGTGCCACAAACTCATTGTTATGTAGCCTCAATCATGTACCAATCATAAGCCAATCATATACCAAGACTACTAACAAATGCCTCTCACAATTCACCACAATATATGTCAATAAAACGAAGCTAAGTGTACCAGCAATGTGCCTCAACAGATCTGCCTCAAATCATACTCTACAACAGATAACATACATCCAAGAGGGCATATACCAAACCTCATCAATTCATTCCTCAAGCATGCTCCACAACACCACTAAGATACAATCTCAAAACATAACCATGAACATACCGTTATCTTTGTAGTATCCTTGTTGCATCTAATCTTTGAGAAACATACATGCAGTCTCTCCTCTAATCCTACAACCTGGAATAAACATCTTCCTTCTTTTCCTTTCTGTAGATCTGTGCTTTCCCTTTCTACAACTCGTGGGTATCCACGTTTTCCTCCACTATGTTCCATGGATTTCCGTGCTTCTCTATGCCTTCGTCTCGTAGATAAACTCTGAAATCTTGTTTCCTTCACTTCCTATGCAGCTACGAAACTTTTGTTCCTTCAAACCTTCACTGCCTCAGACCTTCACTTTCTCAGATTTGTCAATGTATACCTGCAAATAACCTTTCACAAAATAGATATTCAATAATTTTCAATAGGTAGGTAGGTGCTAATAGGAGTCCCTTTCTCTCTTATTTATACTTTTCCAAGTGCCTTCCTCTAGAATTTTTCTTGTAACTGTTTTACCCCTTTCTTGATATTCTAGGGCTAACCCACCTTGGAGAAATTCTTAAAGGTCTTCCACCTGCTTGAGATCATGACCATTATATTCATTTGCATCCAGGAAGTGTATCACCTAAAATTAGGCGTTACAGGTATCCATATTCATAAAAGAGTGAGATTGAGCATATGATATAAGAAATATCAGAGGTCGACATCACTCAACCTAGCCAAAGTTGTTTCTCTTCACCAATGGTGATGGTTACAAAAAAGGATGGTTATATTTGGGATGTTTTTCTCTGAGGGTATAAATATTGTTTTCAATGTAGGATTAGCACTCCTTAACTACTATCAATATGACTTGGTGGAATTACCTTTTGAGAAACTAGTACCTATCTTACGCAAATTTCCATAGGTTTCTCTAAATACTGTCACATTGCTAATGACWTGTTYGATTAAGGTTACAAAAAKGCTAGAGGAACATAAGCTAGATTATTTGCAATTGAATTATCAGCAATCRCAATATTCAAAATCTAGCAACATGGAGAAGAATTYATCTAATCTATTCTGAGGAGAGTATCATGCTAAGATGGATTGTCTACAATAGTGTTTGAAGTGATTATATAAATTTTAACYGTTCCATGAGTTCTATGCCTACTCTTTATTTTAAAATATTTGTGAATAATGAGTGGGTTTTTKTCTATGACAACAATCCTCTACTCTTTATTTTAAAATATTTGTGAATAATGAGTGGGTTTTTGTCTATGACAACAATCCTCTAGGTAACTAGTATCATATACCTGAAATTCCCTCATCAATAACATGATCAATACAAGACAAGGAAAGACATCATGTTGACCCAAAGATTTTCAATATAATTAATGAATGTATGAATTTTAAGTAGAGCACAACAAGAATGAATATTAATATTCTCATCCCACTAGTTTTCATCATTTTTCTTTTCAATCCTCTCAATGAACTTTCCATTACCTTTCAACATTTTTCTTTTTAATCCTAACTGCTTAATAATGTTTATGTAAATGCAAACTCTATTCATTTATGATAAATTCAACCTCTATTTGTTTAAACTTTTTTTTTTATGGAAAAAAATCGAAGGTTTGGAAAAACCCTACCTGAGCTCAAGGCCGAAGGGAGGTTTCTCATCTACTCTGCTATGGTGGCATGCTAATGGTGAGTGGATCGGAGTAGGGTCTCGGTCATTGGATGTGGAAACAAAACTCGATCCAAAGGCATCCTTCCCCAGGTCAGTCACACATTCATTACGAGGCGATGGGAGAAATTTGGAAGCTTCCCATTCACTGCCTTTTCATGTTTCCTGTGTGTCATTGGAGGTAAAGAAACTTAGTGGAATTTCTATCATAGGTCCTAATAGCTCGAGGAATTTTACAGCAATAACAACGTTGAAGATAAAAAAAATCCTAAGTTTTGATGGTGGGTGAAAATGTTGATATTGGAGCCATCCCAGACCTCTTAGGGCGAACAACAGTCGATCGGTTCTATGGGAAATATATTTCAACAGCAGTCAAGTCGTTTTGAAGTTGGATAAAATATTGTTCCTTTAGCACATTTTATTCGGTGGGTCTCTTTGGAGGGATACTTTTAGCCTTGACCCCTTGGTTCAAGGCTGTCTCATCCTCCCAGATTCCTTCTAGAATCATTTTCAATGTGGTGGACTGTTTTCTCAATTGTTCCTTCATACTCATCCTTTTATATTGTTTGTATGTCAACATGGTTTAATTTTGGAATGGGGAGAGTAGCTCAGGAACTCTAAATTCTCCTAATGTTATCTTAGGTGGGGACCTAAATTTTAATCTTTCTCTAAGGAAGATTCGGGGTGCTCATCTTTGGAAATACCCCAAGGAACTCTTTTTTTCTCATTGGATAGAGAAAAACCATTTGATTGATTTGGAACCCCTTAAATTGACACAAACATGGAGAAATCGAAGAAAAGGTCATCATTGGTGGCTAAACATCTTGATAGATTCCTCATTTATCAAGAGTTGATTGATAACACGTGGTCTTTCAAATCAAGGTTTTTGGTTTGGGGTTTCTCTGATCACATGCCAATTTTGTTGGAGATCGAAAAAAAAGGGTCTAGGTTGCCTTCTCCGATGAAGTTCAGTCATGCCTAGCTCATGGAGGAGGATTATAAAGGTTAATTGTGTCTACCTAGAAGCCCTTAGTGGAATATGATGATCATTCCTTTATGCAGAAATTTGTAGACAATATTACAAAAATTTAAAAAGTCACCACTTCTTCGGAAAAATATTTAATGTGAAATATGCCTCTCTCCTAGTGGAGGTGGAATCACAGTTAGGGGTGTTGTTGATAGATAAGAAGGTAGATTCACTCTCGGGAGAGGATGAATCAACTCTATGTGAGCTCATGAAAAAAGAATAAAGACTTACTAGATTATCAGGAAACTCAATGGTGACTTAAGAGTAGAGCAATTTGGTTAAAGGAAGGTGACAACTAGTCAAAAACATTTCACAAATTCGCAAGCTATCGAAAAATAATTAATTCTATTTGGAAAATAAAGGATTCAAATGGACGTATGGTTTCCTCCTTTGATGAAATAGTTGAATAAGGGAAGGATTTCTTCACTAACATCTTTAGGGAGACCTATGGTTTTCCAATAGCATAAATTTTGAAAGTCATCGATCTCTTCCCGAAATCAATTTTGGAGGAAATGACACACTTTAGGAGGATATTTCAGAAAAGGAAATTCTGTCAAATTTTTCTTCTTTCCAAAAAACCAAGAGCCCCTATGTTGACGGGATGAATGTTGAGTTCTACCTTGGCTTATATGATTTGTTAAAATCTGACCTCTTAAAAGTGGCCCTAGAATCCCAAAGATCCGACAAAATTTTGGGTTCTTTCAATTCGGCCTTCTTAGCTTTAATTCCAAAAAAAAACTAATCAGAATCCTTTGATGATTTTCAACCTATTTCTTGTTGCAATTTGATCTATAAGATTATAGAAAAAATCATCATCAACGGATTAAAACCTATTCTTCGTGACATTATCTTTGAAGAACGGTATGGATTTTTTTGTAATCTAGAGGAATGTATGTGAGTGTTACCAATAGTTCATCACATACAACAACATATATTATACAATACAATATTCACATACACATACACATATATGGAAACATACACAAAGTAGTGGGAGAACCAACTATATAAACTTTATTATGTACAACAACAACCATCTTTCCTTTGTTACATAGTCACATATATACTTGTGTGTTCAGTTATAAGGAAGTTACAACTTCCTAACTACCTCAGTTGATCGACTCAATTGGCTATTCGACCAATTCATATACTCAAATTCAATAATCAACTGGCTTACATTTGATCAACTGATCCAGGTGAATATTAGTGGCCACCCACCTATTGCACTGGCTCAAAATATAGTTTCCTATCCTAGTAGTGATTCTACATTTTTTCGAGTCCCAAACTTCAGGGGTTGTTTTGAGGCCGTAAATGACATTTTTTTTATGTTTTGGGGGGCCAGGAGATAGCGAAAGGCTTTATCTTTGGCCTAGTTGAAATGTTTTCTTCTCGACTAGACTTTTCCAATGAGCTATCATGAACCCCAAATGGAGATCGTATGCAAACGTTACACCCTCAGGAAGTTGGCGTATCAACTACCCCCGTCAGAGCCCGCGAACCTTGTGGAGTTTCATCTTTCGAGGTTATGGTTTTGGATTTTCTTTATATTAAAAAGGAATTTGGAGCCTCATTGTAAACATCATCTTCTTGTGAATGAGCATATCCGTCACATCTCTTCCAAGAGATAAGTTGTCACCATTCTAGAGAGTTCATTCACTATGTATTTTTACAGTCTCTGTACATTTCTTTAGTTAATATAAATTGTGTATTATTGTATCTCTTAGTGTTTATTACAATATTAATGTGTATTTAATTTGTATATCTCCACCTTCATTTCATTCTAAAAATATTTTGGATCGATGGTATCAGAGCAGGATGCTCCTTGTTGTTTCTTAGTGCATGTCCCCAACAAGGTCAAGGTATAGAGAGTTGGTCTCGAGCTAGTTTCTCTTTAGGAAAACCATCCCAAGTGGACTCCCATGGTGGAAGGAAAAAGAGACACGGGAGCATAATATTATATTAATCTATTTGTCTAGGAATCCCTCACGTGACAGAGGGATGAAATGATGGAGAATTTTACCCAAATCCTTCAACGACTGGAGAAAATAGAAGATGTGTATTCATCAAGCAACCACTTTGCAGGCACCGTCGCTTTCAAGGTACAAGTTAGTTTTGATATTCCTTTGTTTGAATATCAGATATATGTGGATTCTTTGGAAAAGTGGTTAAATATTATAGAAGGTTATTTCTCTGTTCATAATTTTTCCAATAGAGAAAAGATCACCTTTTCACTCCTTAAGCTTGTTCCCCGTGTCAAATATTGGTGGGAAACTTACTAGGAGAAAAATTCCACAGAGGAGTCAAGAATATTTGGGGTCGAGCCCACTTGGTATTTTTTATGGATGTGGTCAAGGAACAATATTACCCTATTGAAAACTATGATGACCAGTACATGAGATGGACCACATTGCATCAAGAGCAATGCCAAATAGTGTCAGAGTTCACAAATACCTTCCATACCTTCTGTGCCAAGCTATGTATCAAAGAATTTGAGGGGAATCTGGTTCTGAAATACTGCGGGGCTCTACACAGGTACATCAAAACCGAAATGGAGTTTCTGGACATCTCATCACTGAGATTCATTTATTGATATGATGTCAAGATCGAACAAAAATTTAAGTAGCAGAAAAAGAAGGAGTTTGGGTCTGCAAATGAGCAACAACCAAAGTATGGTAAAGAAAACCCTAAATCATAGAACATCCAACCTGAAGACAAATATTCCAAGCCACAGGAAAAGAAGGGCAACGGGAAGATGAATAAGGACACTAGAAAGTTGTGTGACTTCCAAAAAATCCCTTGGGACAACACTAATGAATGTCGCTCCAAACATGCATTGGTATTCGAGCCCAAAGCAACAGATCCAAGCCCCAACTTAGACTTTGATTTGGAAAATAATAAAAGGAGACATATTATTGATGCAAAACATGATGCTATTGTTGCAACCACAACAATCCAACCAGAAGAACCAGAGTACACTGAGGAGGGGGGGCACCTCTTAAATTCACAGATGTGGATGAAGGGGACTCCAATGCATTTCATTGTTGATAGTATAAGACAAAAGAACCCCATCTCAGTAGAGGTCATCAAGAAGTTGGATTTGTCAACAACACCACACCCACAACCATACAATGTCAGATAGCTTCGCTAGGGACGAGATCTTCATGTCAGCCATCATGTTGTTGTTTACATGTGGAAGCGTCATGATATTTTTGTGATGTTATGTTAGGAAAACCATATATGTGGAAGCATTATTATTTTTACGAGTCTTGACCCCACAGTGTCATTGTTACTCTAGGGGTTAGCTCTATAGGGTACCAGAGATAGTTTTGACTATTGTCCCACCAAAACAGTGTCGCAAAGTAATCTCTCATATGACAATTTTAACTTCTTCATGATCCATTCAGAAGGAAAATAGAAGGACACTACAACCACGGCCCAATACCTTTCTATCCACCAAAATCATATTGACAATATTGTATAAGCACACAAATATATTCCAACTGCACCTACAGGGGTGCCCCCACACTACCCATTCAAGAAAAGTTATAATAGAGCCCTTCATACTCTTCATGTAGCTATATTGGTTGAATCGATCTAGCCCCTCCAGCAACAGGTTCATGACAACCTTCAACAAGCCAAGCAGGACAACATCTTCAGTAAGGCAAGCATATCATCAAGGTTCATATTTAGCAAAATATTCCATGGGAACTTGATGCAATGGAAACCATTGCTTCCTAATGGGGAATGAATAATCCAAGTGGAAATCGGTGGCCTCCCACCTATTCCACTGGCTCGAAACATAGTTTACCACCCTGGCATTTTTTCGGATCTAAAACTTCTGAGGTCATTTTGAGGCCCTAAATGATGGTTTTTCGACATATAGGGGGCCAAGAAATAACCAAAGGCTTTGGCCTAGGCCTAGTCAGAATTTGTTATTCTCATCTAGACCTTTCCAATGAGCCATCATGCACCCCAAATGGAGATTGTATTCAAACGTTACACCCTCGGGAAGTTGATGTATAAACTACCACCATCAAGGGCCACAAACCTTGTGGTGTTTCATCTTCTGAGGTTAGGGTTTTGGATTTAATTTATGTTAAAAAGGCCTTTGGAGCCTCGTTGTAAACACCATCTTCTTGTGAATGAGCATAGATGTCACATATCTTCTCATAGATAAGTTCTCACCATTCTAGCGAGTTCATTCACTCTGTATTCTTACAGTCTCTGTATATTTCTTTCATTAACAGAAATTTTGTATTATTGTACCTCTATGTGTTTAATGCAATACTTATGTGTATTTCATTGTTATATCTCCACCTTCAATTGATTCTCAAAATATTATGGATCGGTGGTATCAAAGCAGGTTGATCCTTGTTGCTTCTTAATGCATGTCCCCAACAAGGTCAAGGTATAGAGAGTTGGGTCTCGAGCTAGTTTCTCTTGAGGACAACCAACCCAAGAGGCCTCCCATGGCAGAAGAAAAAATAGATGTGGGAGCATAATATTCTATTATTTTGTTGCTCAAGGAAACCCTCACGTGAAAGAAGATGAAATGATGGAGATTTTTTCCCAAATCCTTTGATGACTACCAACAACAGTAGACACGTCTTCATCGAGAAACCACTTTGTAGGCACCGCCCCTTTCAAGGAACAAATTAAATTTGATATTCATGTGTTTGAAGGTCAGATAGATGCGGATGATTTGGAAAAGTGGTTAAATCTGCTAGAATCATATTTCTCTGTTCACAATTATTTCGATAGAGAAAAGATTACCTTTGCACTCCTTAAGGTTGTCTCCCATGTCAAATATAAGTGGGAAACTTACTAGGAGAGAAATTCCATAGAGTAGTCAGGAATATTTGGGGTTGATCCCACTTGGAATTATTTTATGGATGCGGTCAAGGAACAATATTACCCTGTTGGGAACTATGACGACCAATACATGAAATGGACCACATTGCATCAAGAGTGGGGCCAAATAGTGTCAGAGTTCACAAATACCTTCCATACCTTGTGCACCAAGATGGGTATCAAAGACTCCAAGAAACATCTAGTTCTTGAATACCGTGGGGCTCTACACAGGTACATCCAAACCGAAATGGAATTTCTGGACATCTCATCATTGGGATTTTCTTATCGATACACATTGAAATAAATTTAAGCAACAGAACAAGTGGTAGTTCAGGTCTGCAAATATGCAATAGACGAAGTATGGTAAATACATCCCTAACTCACGGAACAACCAACCTCAAGAAAATCATTCCAAGCCACAGGAAAAGAAGGGTATTGGGAATATGAAGAAGGAAAAAGCAAAGTGGTGTGACTTCCAAAAAATCCCTTAGCACAACACCGATGAATTTCGCTCCAAACAGTCATTGGTAGTCGAGATCAAAGAAACAGAGCTAAGCCCCAACTTAGAATATGATTCAAAAAATAATAATAGGAGACAAAACATTTATGTAGAACCCACTGCTACTATCGCAACCATAACAATCCAACCAGAAGAACCAGAGGATCCTGAGGAGTGGGATCACATCTTCCATTAACAGATGTGGGTGAAAGGGACCCCGCTGCATTTCATTGTTGATATCGGAAGCAAAAAGAACCTCATCTCAGTAAAGGTCATCAAGTATTTGGATTTTTCGACAACACCACACCCACATGCATACAATATCAGGTGGCTTCACCAAGGAAGTGATCTTTGTGTCAGCCAGGAGTGTCGCATGTCCTACGAAATTAATCCCTTCAAGTATGAGGGATTGTGTAATGTTTCCCCACTGGAAGTATATTATGTTTTATTATGCAATCCATATATACGTAATCATCATTTTATTTACGAGTCTCGACCCTGTAGTGTGATTTTTACTCTAGGGGTTCATCTTTGTAGGGTACCAAGGTAGTTCTGACTATTGTCCCACCAAAATTGTGTTGCAAAGTAGTATCTCATACATCAAATTGTATCTTCTTCATGATTTATTCAAAAATCAAAACAGAAGGACACTGTAACCACTACAACCTTTTCCCGAGACCTTTCTATCTAGCAACATCATATCAACAAGATTGTAGATCTGCACAAAGATATTCCTACTACACCTACCAGGGTGCCCCCACACTCCCCAATCAAGAAAATTTATAACAGATTCCTTCATACTCTTCATGCTACATATTCACCAACAAATTCCTCCCACACAGGAAGATCACATAGCTAGATTGGTTGAATGGATCCAACCCCTCCATCAACAAGTTGATGACAGCCTTCAAGAAGCCAAGCAAGACAACTTCTTCAACAAGGAAACTTGAAGTAATGGATATTTTTTCTTCCTAAGGGGGGAGGAATGATCTAGGTGGATATCGGTGGCCACCCACCTATTCCACTAGCTCAAAATATAGTTTCCCACCCTAGAAGTTGTTCTATAGTTTTTCGGGTCCCAAACTTTCGGGGCCATTTTGAGGCCCTATACAACATTTTTTTACGTTTGGTAGCCCAGGAGATAGCTATAAGCTATGGCCTCAGCCTAGTCAAAATGTTTTCTTCTCAGATAGATCTTTCCAATGATCTATATTGTGCCCCAAACAAATATTGTATGCACAAGTTACGCCCTCGAGAAGTTGATGTATCAACTACCCCCATTGGGGATCAAAAACCTTGTGGTGTTTATTCTTCCAGGGTTAGGGTTTTATATTTTATTTATGTTAAAAAGGACTTTGGAGCCTCATTGTAAACATCCTCTTCTTCTGAATGAGCATAATTGTCATATCACTTCTCAGAGATAAGATTTCACCATTCTAGCGAGTTCATTAACTATGTATTTTTATAGTCTTTGTAGATTTCTTTCATTAATAGAAATTGTGTATTATTGTTTCTCTATGTGTTTATTGCAATATTTATTTGCATTTCATTGTTATATCTCCACCTTCATTTCATTCTCAAAATATTTTGGATCACTGGTATCAGATAAGGATGATCCTTGTTGTTTCTTAGTGCATGTCCCCAACAAGGTCAGGGTATAGAGAGTTGGGTCTCAAGCTAGTTTGTCTTGAGGACAACTAGCCCAAGTGGCCTCCCATGGCAGAATAAAAAAGAGATGTGGGAGAAAAATACTATATTAATAGGTTGCTGGAGGAATCCCTCATGCGACAGAGGGATGAAATAATGGATATTTTTTCCCAAATCTTTCGATGACTGTCGACAACAATAGATGCATCTTCATCAAGCAACCACTTTGCAGGCATCGCCCCTTTAAAGGTACAAGTTAATTTTGATATTCTTGTTTTTGAAGGTCAGATAGATGCAGATTCTTTGGGAAAATGGTTAAATCTACTAGAAGGTTATTTCTGTGTTCACAAATTTTCTGATAAAGAAAATATTACCTTCGCACTCCTTAAGGGTGTCCCTCATGTCAAATATTGGTGGGAAACTTACTGGGAAAAAAATTCCACAGAGGAGTCGAGAATATTTGGGGTCGAGCCCACTTGGGATTTTTTTTATGGAACAATATTACCCTATTGGAAAATATGGCAACCAACACATGATATGTACCGCATTGCATTAAGAGCGGGGCCAAACAGTGCCAGAGTTCACAAATACCTTCCATACCTTGCGCACCAAGCTAGGTATCAAAGACTCTGAGCGACATCTGGTTCTAAAATATCGTGGGCCTCTACATAGGTACATCCAAACCGAAATGGATTTTATGGACATCTCAACACTGGAAGCCACTTATCGATAGGTTGTCAAGATCAAACATAAATTTAAGCAGTAGAACAAGCGGGAGTTCGGGTATGCAAATATGTAACAATCGAAGCATGGTAAAGGCGAACCTAACTCAAAAAATATCCAACCTCAAGACAACCATTCCAATTCACAGGAAAAGAATGTTGTTGAGAAGATGAAGAAGGACACTGGAAAGTGGTGTGACTTCCAAAAAATCCCTTGGCACAACATCGATGAATGTCACTCTAAATAGTCACTGGTAGTCAAGCTCAAAGACACAAAGACAAGCCCCAACTCAGAATCTGATTCAGAAAAATAATAAAAGGAGACATATCATTGATGCAGAACCCATTTCTACTATCGCAACCACAAAAATCCAACCAGAAGAACCATAGTATCCTAAGGAGGGGGAGCGCCTCTTCAATTCACAAATGTGGGTGAAGGGGACCCACTGCATTTCATTGTTGATAGTGGAGGAAAAAAGAACCTCATCTCAGTAGAGTTCGTTAAGTAGTTTTATTTGTCGACAAAACCACACCCACATCCATACAACATCAGGTGGCTTCACCAGGGACGAGATCTTTGTGTCAACCAGTGGTGTCTCTTGTCCTACGACTTCAAGCCCTTCAAGGATGAGGTACTATGTGATGTTTCCCCACTGGAATTTTGTTTTGTTCTATTAGGCCAACCATATATGTGTAAGCATCATTTTTTTTATGAGTCTCGGCCCAGTAGTGTCATTGTTACTCTGGGGGGTCAGCTCTATAGGGTACCATAGGTAGTTTCGACTACTGTCACACCAAAACAGTGTTGCAAAGTAGTCTCTCATATGACAAAGTTTAGCTTCTGCATGATCTAATCAAAAGGAAAAAAAAAAAAGGACATTACAACCACTACAACCTCATCCCAATACCATTTTCTCCAACATAAGAATATCGATAATATTGTAGAAGTGCACAAAGATATTCCTACTGCACCTACGTGGGTGCCCCCACACTGCCCAGTCAAGAAAATTTATAACATATCCCTTCATACTCTTCATGTTGTATCTTCATTGACATATTCCTCCCACACTAAGGAAAATCATGCAGCTATATTGGTTGA
Source organism: Picea engelmannii (assembly GCA_009831015.1). Taxonomy (NCBI): domain Eukaryota; kingdom Viridiplantae; phylum Streptophyta; class Pinopsida; order Pinales; family Pinaceae; genus Picea; species Picea engelmannii. Next base: position 13,007 of record WSFP011479850.1, read on the forward strand.
ATGGATCCAACGCCTCCAAAAACAGGTTCATGACAGCCTTCAACAAGCCAAGAAGGACAACTTATTTAGCAAGGCAAGCAACTCACCATGGTTCAGATTCAGCAAAATATTCCTTGGTAACTTGACGTAATGGAGAGAAATTATTCCTAGAGGGGAGGAATGATCCAGGTGGTTATCGGTGGCCACCCACCTATTCCACTGGCTTGAAATATAGTGTCCCACCCTGGTAGGTTTTCTAAGGTTTTCCGGGTCCCAAACTTCCAGGGTTGTTTTGAGGCCCTAAACAATGTTTGGGGGGCCAGACGATAGCCAAAATCCATGGCCTTGGCCTAGTCAGAATGTGTTTTTCTTGGATATACCTTTCCAATGAGCTATTGTGTGCCCCAAACAGAGATCATATGCAAAAGTAACGCCCTCTGGAAGTTGACGTATCAACTACCTCCATTGGGGGCCACAAACCTTATGGCATTTCATCTTCCGGGGTTAGGGTTTTGGATTTTATTTATGTTAAAAAGGCCTTTGGAGCCTCATTGTAAACATTATCTTCTTATGAATGAGCATAGTTGTCACATCTCTTCTCAAATATAAACTGTCACTATTGTAGCGAGTTCATTCACTCTGTATTTTTATAGTCTCTATACATTTCTTTTATTAATAGAAATTGTGTATTACCGTATCTCTCTGTGTTTATTGCAATATTTATTTGTCTTTCATTGTTATATATTTGCCTTCATTTAGTTCTCAAAATATTATGGATCAGTGGCATCAGAGCAGGTTGCTCCTTGTTGTTTCTTAGTTCATGTCCCCAATAAGGCCAGGGTATAGAGAGTTGGCTCTCGATCTAGTTTCTCTTGAGGAAAACCAGCCCAAGCGACCTCCCATAGAGGAAGAAAAGAGAGACACGGGAGTAGAATATTTTATTAATATGCTCCAACCCCATTTCCTTGCCCCTTCCTACCTCCCTAAAATATAAATGGAGACTCAACCTGTCACTGTCACTGTCACTATCACTGTCAATGTCTCTGTCATTGTCTTTGTCACTGTCATTGTCATTGATAATCAACCTGTCACTGATATTGATACATCATAATCACCATCAAAACCAAATCCATTCACATAGACCATATGCCAAAATCACCAAGAGCATCTCTCAAAACATATGCCCAACATCACCAAGATATGCCTCAAACCATGTACCAAGCATGTGCCAAAATATGCCTTAAGCATAAATCATAAACCATGTACCAAATATATACCTCAAATCATATGCCCAATATCACCAATCATATGTCTCTAGCCATGTGTCAAAGACTCTCCAAGATATGCCTCAAGTATATACCATAACATCAAGATATAACCCTCAAAAACACTTATAAAGACATACCTTTAATCATATAATCAACTTGGTGCATAAGATCATATCCAACATACCTTCCTCAACATCTACATCAAGATGATAGCATCTTCATTGACCTTTCCTTCAGCCTCGCTAGACAAAACTAGGCAATTAGCGGTGCCTTTCTTAACAAGTGTTGTGCAACCCACGACAACCTCACTGGACACCTTCTATCTGACCCACAAGGGCCTGCTCAAATAGGGTTTCCAAATAACCCTTCTCACCTCTATAGCTCCAAGTCTTTTCTCCTTCGCACTCCTTCGCTTCCTCATATTCGCTACCTCAGACTCACTAAGAGATCACATACTTGTTTGATTGCTTGATCAAAATGAGAGGCTCTTGATGAGAATTTATACTTTTTCAAGTAACTCCTTTACTTGACTTTAGGTCTGACCTATAACTTTTTGTTGCAACAATTTTTTCTCCTTTAATTAATTTTGGGGCCAACTTGTAACTTCTCGCTCTTAGGTATAGGACTTCTTGACCATGCTCCAGGGGTTCATCTTTAAGTGGGAATAACTTCTCAACCGTGATGAACCACGTGATGTACCACCTACCATTGGAAACGTTATGATGAGGAATATCTATTTATGGAGGTTTTATATGAAATTATAATGTCCTTCACCCTCTTTTTGTTCAAATAACTTCAGGATTCATGACCATACCTTCGGGGCTCTTGTAGACTTATTCAAAGTGTCTTCCCATGAGAACCATGTTTAAAGCTACACCATAAGGGGACCACTTTGGATACTTCTTCAAGTGAACCCTTTCCTTCTAGAGTATTCTATAATTCTTCTAGAGTTGACATCAATGACAACCAATTTTCCAAAAATCTCCCCCTTTGGCATTGATGGAAACACTCATACTCTTCCTATGAACATTTATCCCCCTATCATCAGCCTCCTATTTTTTCTCTCCCCTTAAACTCATGGCGCTCAATAGTACTTCTCCTTTTTTTTTTGTCTTCTTATCCTTTCCTTCCTTGGAGCTCTTTTGTGTGACTTCAATTGTCTTGCTTTCCTCTTTGTCTAGGATGTATATGTTATTCGGTCTTCTTGTTGTTGTTGCAAACAATCTTCCTAAGTGTTCTTCTTTGATTTCATGTATTCGGGAATCAAACTTAATATTGTATCCTTGATCACATATTTTATTGATACTAAGGAGATTATGCTTCAATTCTTCAACCAGTAAGACATTTTCTGTTTTTTCATTTTCACTTCCAAGACTCACTACCCCTTTTCCAAGTAGTTTGACAGAGGAATCGTTTCCAAATGTCACTCTACCACTTTTTTCCTTTCTTTAGGCTGATGAATTTGTTTTGGTCCCCAGTCATGTTTATTGAGAACCCATTGTCTATGTACCATTCATCTTCTTTATCTTTAGCAATAAGTGTTAATCGGCAATTTTCCTTGTTTGTATTCTCTTTCCTTTTCCATACTATGGTTGGCATAGGAGAATCTTCTTTCATATATCTGCAATATTGTTCTTTGTGACCAAGATTATTGCATTTGTAGCATAAAATATTTTGATCCATCAGTGGATGAAATAGATTGTAATCTTTGTTGATAGATCCATAAGCATTTCCATATCTATTGTTTACATGATTGTCCCTTGGATATCCATATTATTTTGTGTTTCTCATATAGTCATTTCTTGCATTGATTTTACAGAGAATTTCTTTGTGTTCAAAGTTTCTACAAGTATAAAAATGACCAAGAAAAATATTCTCATACCTGGTAGGAAAGGACCTTATTGGTGTCTCGGCCCTTCTGAATTTTGATCTTATGTTCCAGCTAGAGGTGTCATGTTCCTATTGTTCTTCAACTCCCTTTTGATTGTTGATTTCACTTCTTAAGGCATTTGCATAGTTTCTAGAATTTCCTTCATCTTTATTTTCCTTTTTGTCTATGTATGATGTCTTCAAACTGTTATTGTATCTAATTCTTGTCTTATTAGTAGGTGATCTCTGATTGCTAAGAATTTCATCTATTTTTTTAGTACTTCTTTCAAATTTCTCCAATTTTTCCATTGTCAATGTTAGCTCATTTCTC
>WSFP011479851.1:0-16356 GCA_009831015.1 Picea engelmannii
TGACACCTGTGACCAAGAGATGATCTCTGATATGGGCTATCCTGGAATAGAAAGATGTAACTGATTCACCTTTCTCCATCTTCAAATACTTAAGTTTGTGCTTAAGTGCCCTCTTCTGACTTGGTGCCTTTTTCTCATACAGATTTACCAAGGTATCCATATATTCTTTGGCAGTCATTAATGAAGTCATTGTTGGCATTATATTGTCTTTGACTGAGTCAAAGATAATCCGCTTGGCCTTTGCTTTATTCTTCTTGAAGGCCGCTCTTCCTGCATTAGAGGTGGGTTCCTCAATCACTGAGGTCACATACTGCTCAAGATCATGCTCCTGCAAGATATTCATTACCCTGAGCTTCCACACATTGAAGTTGGAAGCTCCCTCTAACCTGTCTTCAAGCCTAACAGAAATGGAAGACATCTTCGAACAGAAAACTTAGAACTGAGTTGAATAAAGCTTGAACCCTTGGACCTGTGTAGGCTCACGAACTAAAGAACTGAGCTCTGATCACACCCTGAGCTCTGATACCATGTTAATTTTCAAGCACATATATATCAATGTCAAAGTGTTTTACTGTTCTTTTATTTTTCTTCCACTTTAAACAAAACTTGATCTTTTAACCAACAAAAGATGGACACTTGAAATGATGAACAGTAGTAGAAGAAGTACTCAAATAGAATCTCACACATGCACAAGAATTTACCCTGGAGAAACCCAAGAAGGGAGAAAACTCCAGCAAACAATCTTCCTTTGTTTGCAAATAATATGTAAGATCATATACAATAAACCACCATGAAATATGCTCTTGAAGAGCTTGCCAAGTAAATCTTATACCTAACTGTATGACCAGCAAACAACGAAATACTTCGCTGTCCTTTACAGTTGTTATAAACCAGCACTACTAGCAAAATCAACTGCAATAAATCAGTTGCAATTAATTAACTCAAGCGTTGTCCTTTCTCACTGTGTAGAATAATAGACAGCAGTACTAGACTCATACGATGCCCTCTCTCGTTCACCTGCAAACAGTATCCCCCCTTCCCTTCACTCTTGCGTTGCATAACAAGTGAATAATGAAGAGGGGTCGAACTTTGTATATACTAGGAGAGATGAGTGAACTCGAATTAGGAACAAAATGCACGTCTTTACAACTCACCTTTAGACTAGACTTTACAATTCAATTCGAATTGTAACTTGACTTGTGACTAGACATTGCATGGCATGACAACTCACCCTTGAGACTTGGCTTTGCATGGCATGACAACTCGACATGCCAACTCAACATGCAACTTGAGTTTAAACAACTTGAACTAGACATGCAACTCGACATTTACAATTTGAGTTAGGCAACTCGAATTAGACATGCAACTCAACATTCTTTTCATGGTGGATAAGGTTACACGTGCCAACGCACTAGATCAATACATTTACATTATTTGCGTAAGGAAGATTGTTTGTTTCTAGCTCATAGGAATTGTACATTCAACCTAACTTTTGCTAGATGCTTGACTTTTGCAAAATGCTCACAAGGCTTGTATGTTCTCCTTGAATTTTGGTTTGACTCACAAGGGTTGTACGTTCCCCTTGACTTTTGTCAATACCTCACAAGGCTTGTGTCTAGGCTCACAGAGGTTGTACGCTCCCCTTGACTTTTGCACTTAGACTCACATCTTGACTTTTGTCTTAGACTTGCAAGGCTTCTTCCTTTTTCTTGGCTAGACTCACAAGATCATATAGCATCTCGTTTGTCCTGACTTTTGGTTTGACTCACAGAGGTTGTACGTTCCCCCTGGCTTTTTGTCAATACCTCACAAGACTGGTTGATTCTCCAAATCTCCCTGGCTGGCCTTAGGGTGGCCCACATGGCCTCTCATTGGAAAATGACTGTCGATGTTGCCAAATTTAACATCCTTCTCTACCAACTCTTGTTGTAGTTGAGTCATCATTTGAGTGAGCCTCTCCTCTTGCCGCTATCCATCTAAATGACCTTCTCTCCTGTAACATCCCCACTATAATCCCCGGTTTAATTAATGCATAATGTAGATATAGATGTGGCCATGGCCAAACAATGTAAATGCAAATGTATTTTTTGAATTGTAAATAAATATAATGCAATACCAGCTACTGGAATATGGATAGGGATGGGGATTGATTAATCCACAAGAGAGGGGAAATGCCTAGGGAGTGTCCAAGAGGAGGTCCAAAGGGAAATAATTTATGGGTATTAATTCAAACCCACTTTTCTGAATTTTATTATCATTTTAGGGAAAACTTATATTTTTTGGTTGAGTGTATGAGAACCCAATCATTGAATATTTGTCATAGGGTGGGTGTGAGAGTCACATCCCGTAGTTATTTGAGAGCATGGAGCTGAAATACAATCAACATTGGGCAGAGTGAGCAGTCAACTATCTTGGGAAAGGAGAGGAAATTCGTATGGGTGGTAACAAACAGTTTTAGACATTCAGTTTTTACATGAACATCAAGTAGAGAACATGGGAGAAGAGCTTGGGAGCTGGAACAACAAGGCTGGGTGAATTCTAGAGCATGTTGGAGCAATTTTGGAGCATTTTGAAGCTGGAAATTGAAGAGCCAGGTTGCCAGGCTTGAAGAGTGAACTCCTGGGTGTATTTCACTGTATCAGCGAGTGGTTGTTGTTGTTTTTGCTAGTAGGTTTTCCTAGCAGTGAGTTCCCTTGAGTTCCTAGCTGAGAGATTCCTAGCTACATGTGCCAAAGAGACCCTGATAGATGAATGGGACGCCTGATCGACTGAGAGCAGTGAAGAGGTATATTCCTTGGGTTGGAAAGGTCAAGAGGAAGAGAGTTGGAGGAAATTTGGGATAGTTGTAGGAGAGAACCAGTGGGTTGTGTGAGACTGAATTGTGAGGGGACTCTGAGAGGCACCCTTCTTTTGTGGTTTCCTAGCCCCAACTCAGGGGTGACTTGCTCTTGAGATTTGGAACAACAGGTCTATGGTTGAGTGGAACATCCTTCCCTGGCAACTGGTTGCACAAACTCCCTTTTAAAGATAAGTGTTTATTTATTTTGTTGAGATATTAATGAATTCATGGTCATGCAACTACTCTGTGAATGTTAATGGTTTATATGTTGTTATAGATGTCTTATCAGTTGCATTCATGCTTGTTTAGAGTGTTGTAGATGCATTTAATTATGGGTATCATAAATTAGTTGAATATGTGTTTAAATCATAGCTAGTAAGCTACAGGAATTGATTAGCAAAAAAAAAAATTGTTTTTATGTGTATTTCCGCATAGTAATGCTCCCTGGTTAGGCTGGGGGACGTTATGGAATGGTATCAGAGCTCAAGGTTGTTGATGTTTTGGTAGCAGCAAGAGGTATTCACCTCTGAGACAACTTTTCTTAGAGATGAAGATGTCAAGAAGTCAAAGGAAACCATTAAACAGTTCGAAGAAGCCCCAGAAGAAATTAGAAGATCCCAGACGAAAAGTCGGCCCCACAAGAAAAGAAAAAAAAAACGAAGTGAAAATATAATTTCCAGAAGACAAGTCGACCCTACTTGAAGAGACACGTGTTCAAAAAAGACACATGCCCGGTCCAGTATAAATAAAGGTGACGCCTTCTTCATTTGTCACATACATTCACTCATCCATAGCGCAAGTCTAGTGGAGAGCGTAGGTTGGCAGCAGCTGCAATCCAGAAGGAAGAAGGGCGCAGATTGGCTAGGATTTCTTCATAACCCTCGCTAGGGTTTATCTATGTTGTCTTGGTGGTGCGCTGGTGGAGGCTAGATACTCTAGCGCTCTGGCTAGGGTTTGCTGTAGCTCTATTGTTGGGTTATCTCTTCTGAAGATAAGTACATATTGTTGGGATTCTTCTTTACTCTAGTGGATAGAGCTTGCTCATGGTTATATTGTATTGGCAAGGATATTCTCTCCAAAGAAAAGTTTGTTGGGTTTTCTCCCCTTGTGAAGAAGGGTTTCCCAGGATAAATCTTTGTGTCTACTTATGCTTGTTTATATTTCAGTATATGATTATTGAATGTTAAAAGAAGATCTAAATTGCTCTGGTAAATCTAATGCTAACTAATTTTATAAAAAATCCAACAAAGGTTGTTCAACACTGAGCTTGTATGGGCCAGGAACTGGCACGAATTGAACAAATTCGTAGTCGCAGATTTGGTCCTGTGGCAGATTTGGGGAAAAATGGTAAACCAGAGTGAAATCCCCAAATTATGAGCATATTTTCAAGTGTCAGCCGACTCAGTGCTTCAAAACAGTCGAAGAAGAGAACTTATGGCATTGAGTTGTAGGTTGCAGAGTCGATTTTGACCTAGAGGGTCGAAATCCTATAAGTTTCAAGGTGACTGTGAAGTTTTGTGGATTGACAGCCTAGATTAATTTGACCTCGAGAATCAGCGGTCGAGATTCAGTCGCAGGAGGTACGAGTAGGACGTTCTCGATAGGCCTTCAGGAAGAAGGTTTTGAAAAGACTTCGGATTCGAACCTAAAGTTGAGTCCAAAGAAAGGAGTTCGATGGCACAAGCTTGAAATGATCTTGGCCGTTGATCAATAGTTCTCGTAGCCATTGGATTTCTCAGAAAGGTAGAATCGAAAAGACTTGTTCGTAAAGCTCGAGGAAAGGCAATTTCACCTTCCAAGGTAGTCAATCCGACCAAGGTAACCAGTGCATAGATTTGGGGCCCGAGATGATCGTGGCCATTGAGCGGCATGGTCATTGACCTTCCGATCTATCGGACGAGCATGTTGTCTTAGAAGGGCCGAGGACGAAGGATAATGCCACCTCAACGTGTCATGTCAGAGGACATGTCATCAAGTGTGGGCAAATCAGAGAATTCCAAGTGGCAGTCAAGTGCATGGCTTCGGAAAGAATGCTTCGAGAGGAGCCTTTGGAAGAGGGTTGTCGGAAGGTTTGTTCGAGGAGGAGGTTTCAGATGGAGGAAGTCGGACAGAGAAAGACTGATAGGCTATCGGACTTTGGAGTTCGGAAGGGTCGACAAGCAAGGCAATCCCGTTTTCGATGGAGGTTCCTCGACAGGAAGAATCCTATAGTGTTTCAGATTTGCATATTTTGGAGACATCCGCATACCCTGCAATTTGGACTTCTGATGGGAAGAGTCCAAGAAAGAACTCTGACAAGCCTGCGGAGGTCTAGAAACAGCTTGGCAAGGCTAGGAAGATCAACGATTGGGATCGATCCTGATTTTGAGAGAAACGGTTTGGATGTAAAGACTGTTACAACAATAATTTAGTGAATTTTTCCATGAAAATTCCATATTTTGAAGGTCTTCATCTTGTAGGGCATTTTTGAGGGCCTAAACAACATTTTTAGAAAATCAATTTTGTACAAAACCATATCCTTCCAGGACACATAGTTTATGCTTCTAAAATGATAGAGCTCAGAGAGAGCTTTCCAACGAGCTACACTGTTCACCAAACGGAGCTTATATGAGAGAGTTACAGCTAGAACAATCAAGGGTAAAAATTTAATACCGAATTTCTTTGAGAGGGCATAACTCCAATCTCAAGAATCAGTTTGGGGCCCAGGAGCAGTCTATGGAAAGCTCATGGACTGTAGAAGTTAGCCATGGAGCCAAATTTGAGTTCTGGGTATCTAAAAATGTACTTGGAGAAAAAGAGCACACCTAAAGCATGCAGGGTTGAAAAAGGGAAAATGGTCAAAACTTCTCAAGATTATAACTTTCTGCTCGAAATTGGGAAAATAAATAGTCGATGGAAAGGTCTAGAGGAGGAGAATCCATCTATTAACCCAAAAAATTATTTTGAGCAGAAAATTTTGCAGTCAACTCAAAAGAAGATGATCGGTGGCATTAAAGGGCAGAAAAATTTATGATTTCTTTTCCAAGTTGTGTAGTTATTTATTTTCATCTAACATAAATTATTTGCATGCACATTTTCTGCAAAATTAGAGGTTCATAGAAGCAATTTGGTTTCGATATGAGAACCACAACAATGGAAGATGCACAAGGGTCCTACAATCATGAGGAAGAATTCATAGGTCTGCATGTCAGCATGGGGAATGTTGAGACTAAGTCAAGTGGAAGAAGAGAAAGGCAAGAGCCTGTAACTATGAGAAGCCTACATAGAGAAGTGCAGAGCTATAGAGTTGATAATGAAAAGATTATGAAGTCTCGGGAAGAAATACTTCAGAGCTTGAACATGTTACAAAAGCAAGCCAATAAGGACTCTGGCACAAAGCCTGAAGCTAGTGCTAGACAGGTGAGAGCATCCAGATCCCATAGCAGGAGGGATGAGCATGGGAATGACAAGCAGTCATGGAGTAGGAGCAGGCGCCATCATTCCCCTGAGAAATCCACTAGGAGAGCTCATGTTAGTTCAGGGCCAGGGAGCAGCCCAAGTGTGTCTCCTGTGAGAAGACAAAGGAGAAGGCATGAGGGAGACATCATGCAAGGTGAACTCATGAAAATCAAGCCACCTACTTTCAATGGTGAACATAGGAAGGGAGACGAGGTCGAGGTCTCGTTGTTGGAAATGAAGAAATATTTTCAACTACATGATTACCCCTCCAGGGTAGAAACAAGAATTGCCACCTACCACTTGCAAGGAAACGCAACCATGTGGTGGGACCAGCTTAAGCAAGCCAATCATCTCGAGGAGAAGAGGGTCTCATGGAGGCAGTTCAAAGAATATTTCCAAGAGAAATACTTGTCTAAGCATTACTATGAGCGGAAGATGAAATATTTCTTTGAACTCAAGTTGGGAATCATGACAATGGATGGGTATGAGAAGAGATTCATTGAATTGTTGAAGTATGTTGACTTCATAAAAGATGAGAAGGTCGAAATCCAAAGGTTTCTTAGTGGGTTAACCTCCTTCTACAGTGACAAGATACAATATGATAACCCCGAGACTTTGGAGGAGACCATAAGGAGAGCAAGGCATCTCTATGAGCAGAGCAAAGGGAGGCCAGTCTTTCAAAAGACTTGAAATGACAAGACGAAAGGAAAGAGGGAGCAAAGGCAAAAAGGTTTTAAGCCACTATTTTTCAAGAATAACTCTCAAGCAAATCAACAAAGCCAGTTAGCCCAAAATGAACAGAAGACAACAGATTCTTTTGAGAAAAGGCCAAAGCAACAGCATGTACAATGTTGGGGATGTGAGGGGAATCACTTGTATAAGGACTTCCCTCACAAAGAAAATTGAATGAGGATTGTCCACAACATCCAGGAGGCTAAAACAGTGGAAGATATGGGAGGAAGCATGCCAAGGATTTATGCAGCCTTGGACAACAAGCAAGTAGAGTATCAATCCCCCATGATTGAAGTGGAAGGTAAGATTGATAACCAAACCATAGCAATTTTAATTGATTCTAAAGCTAGCCATAGTTACATAAACTCTAACATTATTGAAAGATTTCGCTTGCAAAGGAGTAAGCATAAGAAATCTTGGTTAGTTCAATTAACCACGGGGGCTAAGAGAAAGATCAATGAGTTGGTTAAAGATTGTCCGATGGACATGAATGGAATCAACACAAAGGTAGATGTGAACATTATACCGTTGGGTTCATATGACTGTCTAATTGGCATGGATTGATTGGAAAAACACCATGTTGTCCTAGATTGTTACAACAAGACAATAGCTTGACTTAATAAGAGGGGAAAACAAGGCAAGATTCAAGGCATTCCAAGAGCTGTGATTGTTAGAGAAATTTCAGCCATGCAGCTGAAAAAGAGTTTCAAAAAAGGATGTCAAATTTTTGCAGCACATATGGAAGAGGCAACTAGAAATAAAGTGGCAAGTCTTGAAGACCATTTGGTCTTAAAGGATTTTGAAGATGTTTCCCAGGATTACCACCAAAGAGAGACGTCAATTTCTCTATTGATTTGGTGTCAAGAGTTGCCCCAGTGTCCAAGACGCCTTACAGAATGGGCACACTAGAATTGAAAGAGTTGCAGATGTTGCTAGAAGAACTTTTGAAGAAGGGGTATATACGTCCAAGTGTGTCACCTTGGGAGCCCTAGTTCTTTTTGTGAAGAAGAAAGATGGAACATTAAGGTTATGTATTGATTTTAGACACCTAAACAAGGTCACTATAAAGAACAAATATCCCTTGCCAAGGATTGATGATTTGTTTGATCAGTTGAAAGGTGCAAGAATATTTTCCAAGATTGACTTGAGATCAGGTTATCATCAAGTGAGGATAAAAGAAGAAGATATCAACAAAACAATGTTCAAAACAAGATATGGGCATTATGAATTCACGATAATGCCATTTGGACTATCAAATGCCCCGACTGTTTTTATGTCTCTAATGAATGGATTGTTCAGGGAGTACCTGGACAAGTTTGTAATTGTTTTCTTAGATGATATTTTCATCTACTCTAAGTCTGAAAAGGAGCATGAGGAGGATCTCAGAATGGTGCTAAAGGTTTTTAAGGGAGCATAAATTGTATGCCAAGCTAAGTGCATTATCAAAAGAAGATCCATTACTTGGGGCATATTATTTCAGCAGATGGGATAGCAGTTGATCCCGAGAAGATAGAGGCCATTAGAGGATGGATAGCGCCAAGAAATGTCACGGAAGTTAGATCATTTATAGGTCTCGCAAGTTATTATCGAAGATTCATAAAGGGGTTTTGAAAGATTGCAAGCCCAATCACTTCTTTGCAAAAGAAGGGAGTGAAGTTCGAATGGACACCAAAATGTGAAGAGAGTTTCCAGCGATTGAAAAACATTTTGACAAATGCACCCATATTAAAGATTATAGATCCAGATGAAGACTTTGTAGTGTGCACGGATGCATGCAAGGAAGGGCTCGGTGGAGTCCTCAATCAAAAAGATCACGTGGTATGTTTTGAATCTAAAAAACTAAAGGAGCATGAGAGAAATTATGTTACTCGTGATCTAGAGTTAGCAACAATTGTACATGCATTAAAAATGTGGAGGCATTACCTCGTGGAGAAGAGGTTTGAGCTAAGAACAGACCATTGTGGTCTGAAACATTTATTTGGACATCCAACACTAAATGCTAGGAAAACTACGTGGCTGGAATTTCTTAGTGAGTATGACTTCGAAATTAAACATATCAAAGGCAAAGAAAATCAGTTGGCTGATGCACTCAGCAAAAGAGCTCACAAAGTGCATATTTCAGCCATTAGCATGTACATGACATATTTAAAAGATAAAATTCTTGAAGCAACAAATTTAGATCAACTTTATTTGCAAATAAAAGAAAACTTAAAGCAAGGAAATTCACAATAGAAATTTAAAGATTATGAATTAAAAGAGGATGGAATCCTCTTGTATAGAGGCAAGGTGTATGTGCCAAATTCCACAGAGCTGAAAAATATAGTGTTGAGAGAAATGCACAATGTGCCATATGTTGGGCACCCAGGATATCAAAAATCCTTTACAGTTGTAAGGAGCCAATACTTTTAGTTGGGAATGAAGAAAGAAGTGGCTGACTACATAGCTCGGTGTCTAGAGTGCCAAAAGGTGAAAACAGAGCACAGACATCCAACAGAATTGTTGCAGCCATTGCCCATTCCAGAATGGAAGCAACATGACTCCATCATGGTGGTGGTGGACAAATTGACTAAGGCAGCGCATTTTTTTCCTGTACAGACAATACACGAGGAAACAAACATTGCAGAGATTTACATGAATGAAGTTGTCAGGCTACATAGAGTGCCTAAGGCAATAGTTTCAGATAGAGATTCCAAGTTTACATTGAAATTTTGACAAGATTTGTTCAAAGGATTTCGGACAAATTTGAATCTTAGTACGGCATATCACCCATAGTCAGATGGGAAAACAAAGAGGACCAATAGGATAATTGAAGACATGCTTAGAATGTATGTGATGGATCAACCATCAAAATGGGAAGACTATATCCACTTAGTGGAATTTGCCTATAATAATGGATATCAAGCTTCATTAAAAATGAGTCCATTTGAAGCTTTGTATGGCAGGAAGTGTAACACACCAGTGAGTTGGGATAATCCAGCAGACAGGCCATCATTGGGCTAGATTTGTTAAAGGAAATGGAAGAACAGATGACAAGGATCAGGCAAAATTTAAAGGCTGCACAAGACAAGTAGAAGAGTTATGTAGACAAGAACAAAATTTTTAGAGATTTTAAAGTGGGGGAACATGTTTTCCTAAAAGTTAAAGCAAAAAGAAGTTCGATAAGATTGGGTTGTTGCCCAAAGTTGGCAGCAAGATATTGTGGGCCTTTTGAAATATTAGAAAAGATAGGGTCAGTTACATAAATGTTAGCATTGCCTGTATCCATGAGAGTGCATAATGTATTTCATGTGTCATTATTAAAGAAATATGTGCCTAACCCTAACCACATAATTGATTGGACTATGATCCAGGTGGAAAACGAAGAGGATTTCTGGGTGGAACCAGAACACATTCTGGACCGGAAAGTCAAGGTGCTCTGAAACAAAGCAATAGGGTTGGTAAAGGTTCAATGGACCTGTTACGATCTTGAAGATGCTACATGGGAGCATGAAGAAAACATGCGGAAAGAATACCCACAAAGTTTTGCTAATTTTGAGGAAAATGGAAGTTGAAAACTACAAGACTCCATTTTTGGGCAACTTGATGGGCTAAAAGCATTGAAGGGGGCCCATTCCTTGGGTCAGTAGGTTGAGAAGAATGAGAAATTAAGGTTGGGACTGTTGTTGGAGGGTAAAGATTGCAGAATTTATTTTATTTTGCTAAGTATGGTGATGTAAATTTATATATGTATTTCGGCATGGTGCAGTGCATTGAGGACGATGCACAATTGTAGAGGAGGAGGAATGTAACATACCCACTATAATCCCCTGTTTAATTAATGCACAATGTAGATATAGATGTGGCCATGGTCAAGCAATGTAAAAGTGAATGTATTTTTTGAATTGTAAATATATGTAATGTAATACCATTTGTTGGGATATGGATAGAGATGGGGGGTGATTAATCCACAAGAGAGGGGGAATGCCTAGGGAGTGTCCAAGAGGAGATCCAAAGGTAAATAATTTATGGGTATTAATTCAAACCCACTTTTCTGAATTTTATTATCATTTTGGGGAAAACTTCTATTTTTTGGTTGAGTGTATAAGAGCCCAATCATTGAATATCTGTCATAGGGTGGGTGTGAGAGTCACATCCCATAGTTATTGTAGAGCATGGGGCTAAAGTACAATCAACATTGGGCAAAGTGAGTAGTCAACTATCTTGGGAAAGGAGAGGAAATTCGTATGGGTAGGAACAAACAGTTTTAGACATTTAATTTTTACATGAACAACTAGTAGAGAACAGGGGAGAAGAGCTTGAGAGTTGGAACAACAAGGCTGGGTGACTTCTGGAGCACGCTGGAGCGATTTTGGAGCATTTTGGAGCTGGAAATTGAAGAGCCAGGTTCTCAGACCCGAAGAGTGAACTCCTGGGTGAGTTGCACTATATCGGCAAGTGGTTGCTGTTGTTTTTGCTGGTAGTTTTTCCTAGCAGTGAGTTCCCTTGAGTTCCTAGCTACATGTGCCAGAGAGACCCTGAAAAATGAATGGAACGCCCGATGGACTAAGAGCTGTGAAGGGGTACATTCCTTGGGTTGGGCAGATCAAGAGGAAGAGAGCCAGAGGAAATTCGGGATAGTTGTAGGAGAGAACCAGTGGGTTGTGTGAGACTGAGCTATGAGGGGACCATGAGAGGCACCCTTTTGTAGATTCCTAGCCCCAGCTCAGGGGTGACTTTCTATTGAGATTTGGAACAGCAGGTCTATGGTTGGGTGAAATGTCCTTCCCAGGCAGTTAGTTGCACAAACTCTCTTTTAAAGATAAGAGTTTATTTATTTTATTGAGTTATTAATGATTTCATGGCTGTGCAATTACTTTGTGAATGTTAATAGTTTATATGTTGTGATAGATATCTTTTCAGTTGCATTCATGCTTGTTTAGAGTGTTGTAGATGCATTTAATTATGGGTATCAGAAATTAGTTGAATATTTGTTTAAATCGTAGCTAGTAAGCTACAGGAATTGATTAGCAAAAGAAAATTTCATTTTTATGTGTATTTCCGCGTAGTAATGCTCCCTGGTTAGGCTGGGGGATGTTACATCTCCTAGTTGCACAGGATGAACTCTACTCTTGTCCCAATCTTACATGACCACTGTGAATGAGACTTGACGTTCAACAAGTTGCTTCTTTAGCAATGGCAACAT
Source organism: Picea engelmannii (assembly GCA_009831015.1). Lineage (NCBI taxonomy): Eukaryota > Viridiplantae > Streptophyta > Pinopsida > Pinales > Pinaceae > Picea > Picea engelmannii. The sequence goes on from WSFP011479851.1 coordinate 12,192, forward strand.
TTTTGTAGAGGCCTCAAGGTTCTTCTCCGGCTTTTCCATCCTCCTACCAAACATCTAGACCCTCTCCTTCAAGTGTTGGTTCTCTTCTTAAAGTTGTACATTGATGGCCTGCAGGTCTTCCAATCTTTCTCTTTTTGCTTTACCCATGCTAGATCTACGATCTCTTCAAAGTTATGGTAGCTACATCATGGTCAAGGATTCAACTACTCCAATACCTTATGATTCGTAAACAAGGGACTTATATCCCCCTTCACCCATGCAAATACCTTGCGAAATTAAAATTTGATCTTTGTTTCTCTTTCATATGAAGAGATCTTTGTCCTTTGAATGGCTACAAGGCCTCTGTTCTTGATGCAATTCTGAGTGCAAACTACTCTACAAAATTGTTCAAGATTGGTAAGATGGCATGTTCTTGGGTGTAACCTACACACAACACCTAGTTTTTGGATTTTGGGCTTGAGTTATTTTGGGTTTGCAATGTTATGTACTCAGACGCCAACAAGAGATACAAGACTCTAGTATCAAAAATCAATGGCGCGCTCTAGCATAAGAAATGTCAGTCCAATAGCAAACACAATACGTTTCTCCAACATATATATATATATATATAGAGAGAGAGAGAGAGAGAGAGAGAGAGAGAGAGAACGCTAAGGCCCTACTCACTATCTATGTTCCCAACACTAATACACATATGGCTCTATCCCAATTCAGACCATCAATTTTTTTATAATGCTACCAGCTTGCTAGGCAGTGGTGGACAACCAAGAATCAACTCAATGCACCTTTGGTTGTGATTACCAATAGTATGTACTTTGACTTCAATTCAAGTTTTAATGTTGGCAATGCTCCTCTTGATATATATAAATATATATTCTCAAGTAAAGGAAGTGCCAAGGACAAAACTTCACCAACAATTAGCATATCATTCATAATGGAATCGTATATCTCATTCAATGCCCATTCCTCAAGTTTCATGAGCTTACAGTCATACTCCAATCTAGTTTATATACCATTCATTAATTGAATATAAATGTGATGGCAATTATCTAAAGCATAAATGCAATGACATCTAATAAATAAAAGTATAAAATGGCCACTCATTAAACCTATGAGTGTCGTTGTTTAACATACAAAATGGCAATTAATTGATAATTGTATGAGTTGGCTTCTTGAGAAATGGAAATAAGACAAACCCACACTAGCCAAATGTATTGGATGCTTGACATGCCAAAATGCCAAAATGAATTGAAGGATATAGCAATCCACTGAACTTCATAATTTCAATTCACCTTGCACTCTCGCCAGCACACAATCCAACTTCTTGAACAAACGCCCAGAGCCAGTCTTATGCACTCTGGGTGTGAGAGAACTACCTACCAAGGAACGTATGAACCATATGGTCTACCAGGGAATATATGAACCATACGATATGTATGTAGGCTCAAGGAGGACCCAAGATTCAGCGTATAGTCTCAAGGTTCCTTCTCTCGTTGTGTAAGGCCTCCAATGGCTAAGACAAATGTCCAAGGGTCTGGAACTAGCATGAGTTGCTAAGTTTAAGGGTAGAGAATGGAAATCAAACTAAGAAAGTGAAACAACTCTTTTGTTTCAGTCGTAGATCTCACTGTGGACAACTAATTGGATGGTTTAAAATTTATGGCTATTGTATTAACAAGACAATGGAAAGACTGGATTATTAGCGGAATCAACATCAATCGTACACGGCCTTCATATCAGACCATTAAAACTCAACTTGGAATAAAGATACATCAAATTGGGCCATTGGGTGTGTAACATAATCTTGAACTAGTGGTTAATGTTGGCAATCAAATACATCAACTAGCATATAATGGAGAGGTGGTGTTGTGATATTTTTTTAATCAAGCACAATAGGGAAATTGAATAATGATATTTCCATAACAATGAATTAAAGAAAATGACATGGAAAACCACAACTCAATAGTTAACAAAGAGAACGCTCGTTAACCCTAAATTAATCAAACACACCACAATTCATCAACCACCAAGAAGTCAATTTCATAATGGACAAAAGATCTTTACCCTAAAAACACAAGCAGAAAAACTAGCTTCAAATGGTTGCTCGGTTTCCATTTCAGCAATCCCTATTTACAATGCAGCTCATGGCTTTGGTGCCTCCTCACCTCTTGGCTAGCAAAAAGCAAAAGCCTTCTGAGAATCAAGTCACATGAAGATATAAGAGAGCTAGGGGTAATGGGAAGGCCAAGAGACTAACCTTTCATTTTTCATTTCTCATTCCTCTCACTCTTTTCCTCTCCTATTTTCATTTTTGTTTCTCACTTAGTTCTTTTATTTTCCTCTCTTTTTTTTATTTAATTTTCTTTTTATTGTTTGCATTGTTTTTTATGTTTTTAACTAACCTTCATTAATTGTCGAATTTCACTTGTAGGTACTGAGTCTTACAACCGTTAATTTAATTTGTGTTCAGATCCATTTCAGATCACAATCAAACCATCCAATTTCCTTAAGGAACATGACATGTTGGGATTTATACGACACAATGGAGAAAAGAAGAGGAGAATAGATTTTGAGATTTTGAAGCTGTAAAAAAATTTGAGGATGCCAACCTCTTTCGATGTAACAATGCTCAAACTCTCTCAGATTTGAGTTTAATGAAAGAAAAAAAAAAACTTTTTCTAAAATATTGGCAGAAAATTTCTGAAAGAAAAAATCTTGTTCTCTTGGAAACGTGCCTTGAAATAGCTTTGAAACCATCCCAGAGAAACAATACAGGAATCTTTCAGCAAATTGACAATGAAGACAATTCCAAAATACAAAATAGAAACTTGACAGTAACCATGCTGCCACTATATCTAGAATTGAGATCACTTAGTTCACAACTTCAACCGATACAATTTACTTCCGTCAGAAATTGGGTACAATTGATTTGTGTTTTAGATAGAAAATATAAAAAATGAATCCATTCAGCCTCAATTAACCCCAACTGGGTCCAAAATCTACAACATCAAACCAATCAATCCCAATCCCATTTGAACCTTGGTTTGATGGTAAAGCAGGGTCTTGATTAAAAATAAAAATAAAAAGTATAAAGTGGGGTGTTTCATATCCAGCAAAGTTCAATCCCAGAATCCCAATCCCATTCGAGCCTTGGTCGGATGGTAAAACAGGGTCTTGATTAAATAATAAATTGGGGCGTTTTATACCCACCAAAGTTCAATCCCAAACAAACTGGTTCCGTCCTCTTGTTAGCTGCTTCCCCTACAAGAGGGAGGCAAGGGGTGTGACGGAATAAATAGCTCGCTAGCCAGCCTCTGAACAAAAAAAATATATATACCAAAATATTGTAAACTAACAATTCCATCGTAATACTTCTGGAATGAGAACAACGCAATTCCATCGTAATACTTCTGGAATGAGAACAACGCTTACTCCCAGAATGAGAATGAGAAGGGCACCTTTCTGGCACAGTGATATGAAAAAAAAAAACATTTAACCAACCTCAAAGCATCGGACAAAGAATGAACAGCTGCTTTGGAAGCGGCGTAAGCACCAACCCACGGTCCAGGCGCCAAAGCCGTGACGCTTCCAACATTCACTATTTTGCCCTCCGCCCGGGATATCATATGAGGCACCACCTCTTTTATAACACGCATTAAACCTGTAAAGTTGAATAGATCTCAAAATTTAAATTTCCCCTTTTTTCTTTCAAGTATTTTTGACCGACTGGTGTTTGTTTCAGGCAAGAAGGTGTGTACACGTACCGTATACATTGGTCTCGAAAGTGGACTGGAGGAGAGCCAAGGGCAGCTCGGCAAGGGGCCCAACACAGTGCACGCCGGCGTTATTAACGAGGATGTCTATGCGCCCATACTTGTCAACCACGGCCCGCACTGCGTCGGCTACGCTCTGGTCTGAGAGGACATCCACTTCCAACAGGTGGAGTGCTGGATACTTTTTGTCGAGGCCTTCCATGGATGCCAGGGATCGAGCCGTGGCCACCACTCGGCATTTCCGTTGAGCAAACGCAAGAGCCAACGCGTGCCCGATGCCTCCAATTGTGCATCCTGTGATTACCACCACATCCTGTTGCTCTGCCATTGAAAGAAAAGATCCAGGTCTTGTTCGTGAGTCCTGTGTTTGGATCACAACCCGACCTGTGCTGCAT
>WSFP011479852.1:0-16356 GCA_009831015.1 Picea engelmannii
CATACTCGAACCATTGATAAGCTGTGATAGTATTTTCAGTTTGTTTCTTTCTCATTTGAAGTTCCTTCCAAAATAACTTGGAGTTATTTTTCCCCAGGAAGATTAGTTCCTCCCTCCTTGAGATCATGAAATCAACTTTTTTCTTTCTTACAATATGCTTGTAGGATTTTAAGTTTATTTCTTTCTGGCTTGACTCTTTCAAATTTTTCCTTGTTGTTTTGCATTCCTCGTCAAACCAAGCATCAACCGGGAATCAATTTGTTTCAGATTTCCTATTTTTTGCTCTTTTGCATTCTGCAAGTGAGCTTTGAATTAAATTTGTTAGCTCATGACTATGGTGGCCCTGGGACGGAGTTTTCTCCTTGTTAAACAACCTCTCTAGCGTTATCTTGAAGGTATTGCAATTTTTTTGAGTCAAAAGAATTCTGCCTTTTGAAGGAGGTTGTTGAATGCACTGATTTTTCGTCCCATGTTGTTGTTGTTCAATCCAATTGAAACTTAAATAGATCGATCTATGATCATATTTCAACTCCCACAGTTGCTCACCAATCAAAACTTCCTCCATTTTCTCACACAAGCCATGCAAACAAATTACATAATCCACTACACTTGCGCCATTGTAGGTATTGCAGGTGAAATTGCCAAAATTCGCCCATCTAGCCAACTCATTACAAATTCTATTAGGGCTAGTCTCAAACCTGATATACGCCCATGTTTGGAGACTGATAGGGTAGAGCCTGAAGGCAGCCATAAAGGGAAGCTTGGCATTGAAGCATCGACAAGATGTTTTTACGACAAGTTTATAATGTACCAACTAACCATGGATATACCTCCTGAAATATGTAGATGATGAAGAAACTATCTCGCATCGGAAGACCAAAGTATTTGTGTTTGAAACTGCATTATACGCTACGTATGGTAGTAGAAGACGAGTCACAAGCATTAAATTGGCTGAGGCCACAACCATTGCTGGAAAGAATCGGTCTGTAACATTTATGGAGGATATATGACAAAGTCAGAATCGACCTGTAACAATTTATGGAGGATATAAGACAAAGTCAGAATCAACCTGTAACAATTTATGGAGGATATATGACAAAGTCAGAGAGAAAGGCAAAATAGAAACAATGAACAAGAACAAAGATATAGGATCAACGGAGTACCCGTCTAGCTATTAAGTACTTACATAGAGTACACATGGATCCAATGGATATGTACCAAACACTGCAGTAAATTCAATGACTGACTTGGTGGGCTGGCAAACAACTTGACAACTGGAGATTACATTTAACACTCCCCCTTAATCTCAGATGTTACATTCATCAGGATTTACAATGCTCAGGTGGTTTTTGATGACCATAAATCTCACATAGAAATGGTTTCGACTTGGTCTGGCTTCGCTATGAGTTTCATCTTGGAGCTATCTTCTTCTTCCCCTTGTACCTGCAACAAACTGATCATTGATGCCTATATAAAAAACAATCCATCTACCGAGATACATAGGTGCCATCTGTTGTACTCACTAGTTCTGTAAGAATGCATTTCACCTACATGGTTCATCGTACTTTGGTCACTCACACTCTGAGATTTCTCTATCTCACATTCCCCTCTTTAATCAAAGATTCAATTTCTCCGATCATCCATCAAGCTTAGATATAAGTACACCCGCTATCCTCATACCTACACTAGTGATTCATTCCACAACTTGATGTGACTGCTCTATGCATAAGCGAGATACATGTTACGTGATCACATATTGATCTATGCAATGATCTATGCAGCCCTGAATCAACGGGGATTACTAAACATTTGGAAAATTCAACTTGCTTATGGCCAGACTTACATCTGGACTAAAGACTTATGGCGGAAACAAGCAAACATGCACCAACCAACTCATGCTTTCAGATGATCCTATTGACACCTATTGCTAATGCAATTGGAGGGCCAAAACATGAAGCTTTCTGTCTGCTCCTTTTATTGCTTATTTGAAAGGAAACTCTACCAAACTCCTCGCTAAATCTAGCCATAAAATTCGACTTTGCATTCTTATTAACTGTGTATGCAAACAAATATTAAAAGTAATTTTGAATCTATCCTTTATGACAACGACTATCTGATTAGGTTAACCTGGGCGAATAAATTCTTACCATTCTTCATGAAGTTTTCGGATTGCTATACACATATCAAACTGGGCTACTCTCCACTCTGTGAAGAGTTTTATGCTTATGGTTTCATGTGGTGAGTGCTCAATCTGGCGCTTAACTGCAGGCACGCGGGTTCCTTTCTCATGCATTCAACAATGGCATTCAGAAGGTTCGCCCAGTATGCCTCATTTCCGAAGGGATCGTTGAAGATATTTTTGTGGGTGCCCAAACACTTCCAGAATGGTGCGCACTTGGCGCCAAACCTCAAAATATCGAACTGCAACGACGAATTCGAGATGGAGGAAGATGTGTATTTCGATGAAATCCACTGCCGCGCCACGTGCCTTCCGGCCTTTCGATCATGGAGATGAGGGTCGCGCTTCTTATGACTACGTGAATCTGGGCATTAGCAGAACAAATTGACACTGGATAGTCTCTTTTAAAAAAATGGATCTTAAAACAAATGGTGGTCTCAATGCGCGCCTCTTTTCTTCACCGGTCCGGGCTGTGCAACTTTGGAAACTCGAGTAAGGGTTTCAAAAAACCACAGGTACAAAGAACTGCAATTTGGAGGTGGATCCGGAATCCAGGACTTGCTACTCCTCCGTTTGATTTTCGCAGAGATCTTCGGTGCGAAACCTCGAATCTGATCCTTTTGGCTATTGAACGAGTCAATCGACACCTCTGCGATGTGTGAATGGGCTGCCCAACTTTTCCCTCCTTTTTAGGAAATGGAACCACGAACCTCAACACGTGTCCTCTCTTAAAATATACCAAAATTCATTTACGTCACCGATCAATCCTCCGACTGTTCAGAACGATTTTTCTCTCCTCGGATCAACACCTTCGGGAAATAGCTGCCAAATCATATGGCAGAAATCACCAAACTTGCAATTCGTGGAAGGCCGAATAGATTCAGACCTTCAGTTCAGAAGCAGATCAAGACGCCTTCCTTGTGCAACTTTTGTTGTGTCCAGTGATCTTCTCGTTCTTTGCATCAAAGAATCGAAGTTTAGCCTGATGAGGGATTTTCTTAACCCAAATGTGTTCTCCACGAATTTTTCCTCCACAGGGCACTTAATTGCAAACCGGGAGTTCCTTCCCCTCTTTTGGCCCAAATTCTTGGGCGTCAACAAACAGTGAACCACCTGGGCGATTTTCTATTCGAGCTGGATGGAATAAGAGCTCGCTAACCACACGAAAAAACTTTCTCTATTCGAGGTTTTTCTCTCAAGGGAACAAATTGGACTGCTCTGGTTCTGCTCTCCACTCTGTGAAGAGGCTCAAGCTTGCTTTCAGCTTCTTAGACTTGCACTCACGCCCACGATGATGGCTACGACCACGCAGAACAAATCTTCTTGGCTCACATTGGCAGATTATATTATAGGCAGTACTCAGATCATATGCCCAATTACATGCAACTAAACATACAACAATTATTCTCTTTACCTCTCTACTCTTACTGCTACGCCTAAGCACACGTAGAACTAAATTCTCAAGCTCTTATCTTCCTGGGCTCTCCCGTGGGGAGTCACACCCAGACAACCTGCTCTGATACCATGACAAAGTCAGAGAAAAAGGCAGAATACAAACAATGAACAAGAACAAAGATGCAGGATCAACACACTACCGGGTTTCAATACCCATCTAGCTATTAAGTAGGTTACATAGAGTACAGATGGATCCAACGGATCTGTACCAAACACTGCAGTAAACTCAATGACTAACAGAGGTTCAACTATGGCTAACTAGAGTTGACTTGGTAAGCTAGAAAACAGCTTGACAACTGGAGATTACATTTAACAATATCATGGTTAAATGTGATGGGACTGTCAGGAGCACACTTGGAGATGTTAAATTCTATATGGCCGAGATGGTATAGATGTTGTTTGGATTGGGTCAAAAAGGCTTGATTCTCCGAAAGTGAAAAAGAAGAAGTTTGAAAATTTTCATGGGCTCGATCAAGAAAATTGCATTCTCTGTGACAAGTTACAAGTTACCAAGACGTGAAGGATTTGAAAACAATGCAGGCATTCCAGCATGTATTTGATCCAGAATTGCGGAAGCTGCAATTAAATAGAAGACAACTAGGAATTCAACCTCCTTCCTTAGCTAGACTTGCAACAACAGGGAATGAAGCAACATTTTATACCCTCATGTGATCGGCTTCGAGGCTAGTGACAGGAAAGAAGCGTATTTTGTGGTTTCACAACCGTTTTGGCAACTTCTGGATTGAGTGTTATTTTAAAGACATGATTCGTCCGACAAGGACAATTGGCTATCTTAAACACATGCATTATTAATGCTATGGAAGATCAAATAAATCAACTTGTCCGCCCCATATCATCATGATTAATGTCCAATTTCGTATGTAATGTATGTAAAGTTGGATAGTATATTATTGTATTCATAATACATTTTCTATGTGGGATAAAATACAAACAAATAAAGAAATGGAGATACCAACTGGAGAGAAGTTGAAATGTTGGGGACGCTTGACTTTCTAATTATCCTTTCAGTTGACACAACATTCTATATCATGAATCTCCACAATGAGAAAGGGGTTCTTTCGCTGTGAATGAGGTAGAGAGACTACCCAAATGTCACTGAGGAGCATAGATATGTACCAGATAGACTATAACTTGCCCATTGTTGAATAAATAAGAGTCTGGCCAAAGCCAAAAGAATGTTGGTTTTTTGGTTTGGGTTTCCAAGGTAAATTCTGAGTTGTGTGCGTGTTAATCGTGTTTAAATTTCGTTGTCTATGGATGAAATTGTCTTCACTGTAACTTAATGGTTGTCTACATATGGTTTAGCAAATAATATTTTGTGCTTGTTATTGTCTAAGCTTATTTTATATTAATATGGTTTTCATGGGTTAGTAAATGAACTGAGAACTCTTTAATCATAACCGTGCATTGATTTTTTGAGTTGGGAATCGACGATCATCTTTCACGAGCCGTTGCTATTATCTGGGGGTTTCTAATTTCATTTTTAGAGTTGTTGGACATATTCTCGACTTGTTGGGCGTTTTCCCTTTTCCCATAAATCATAGATGGATTAGATGTCGAATTCTGGGTTGCCAGGGTGTGTATTAGTTGCCCACGAGCCACACACACATTTTTTCCACTCTGTTTGCTATCCATTTCTCCTGGGACGTTTTATTTTATCATCGAATGCCAAAGTCGACTTCGAAAACGTTTTTTGTGCTTGTGAATGTTACAATCGACTTCACCACACTTCTTATGCATCGTGGGTTACCCAAATTTGTCCCAAAACGTTTTTCTATGTCATCGATTACTAGACTCGACTTCCAACACGTTTTGACTCATTGTGAGTTGCCAAAATCTCCCTACAAACATTTTCTTACACATCTGGTTGTCGAATCCTCCCCTAAATGTTTTTCACACACCATGGGTTGTCAAATTCGACCCACACACTTCATTTTCAACTGTTGGTCAATAAATCCAACTTTCCCAAGTTTTCCCTCCACGTTTTGGCGATGAATCTGCCTCTTAGCTCTTTGTTTTTCCCACGAGTCGACCCAATTCAACTCGGCTTCCTCTTTGGTCGAGTTCCCTTCCTCAATTGACTAACAATCATCCCTTGGTTGACTTGCATGTCCTCCAACTCGACTTGGACTAATTCGACTTGGATAAATTCGACTTAAGTCATTTCGGCTTGGTCAATTTGCTTTGCCTCCGACCCGACTTGTTGCATCTTTCCAACTCATTTCTTTTCGACTCGACTGGTGGCTTGATTGGTCAATAATTTTCTCGGCATCCAAAGAGTCAAGTTTATAATTGTTTAATAGAGAATTCTATGTTGGTGAGACGGATAGGCTATAAGCCTCCAATTTACAGATCAAATGGTATCATAGCAGAAGTTTGAATGCAATCAGTGAGACCTATATGGTAAGTATCCACAATGATTACATAAGAAGTGGACACGAGTTGTTGTCAGGGCTAGAGTGAAGTAGAGCATTAAGAATGTCAGGGGAACATTATGAAGAAGAAGAGGAAAAAGATCCTAGGGTTAGGTTGGATTGATTTGAGCAAAGTTTGACCACACTGACATCAATGGCGCCACAATTATTGGCAACGAAGAACAAAGAAATGCCATCAACAAAGGCCTATCATGAAGGCCTCTAGAAGGAAAAAAAAAAGCCAGAGACATAGCATAAGACTGAGCCAGAGATGGAAGAGTGCAACTATAGCAAAACACAGGTACCTTTTCATGTAGAGGCCAAGGTGGACTTCCTTGTAATGTATCATATCAAGTTGAACCAATGGCTACAACAGATGGAAGTGTACTTCAATGTGCATGAAGTCACTGGAAAAAAAAATAAAAAAAATTGTTGGATTGAAGCTTGAAGGCCATGCTTTGACATGGTGGGAGAGTGATGCAGTAAGTAGAGCACTAGGAAATGAGCCACCAATGACTGATTGGGAAGTGCCCAAGAACATGATCAAATCTCAATTCTATCCAATAGGGTATGAGGAACACCAACAACTAGTATGGAATTACTTCAGGCAAAGACAAGGACAATCGATGCAGGAGTTCACGATAGAGTTCATGAATAAAGAAATTCAGATGAGAGTCTCTCTCAAAAGTCCAGACATGTTAGTCAATTATTTGAGCACATTCTTTCCTCAGATTCGTAGGCAACTGATGTTATTTAGACCAAAGACAATTGATGAGGCCAATATCCAAGCATAATACCTTGAGGGAAACAAGAAAAATAAACAAACAAATCCTCACAAGCAAGTAGAACCACAAGAGAAATAGAGAAAGGGGAAAAATAAAAAGAAGTGGAATGAGAAGAAGATAGTGGGAGAAACACAAGAAAAAAGACCATCCATCCAACAATGTAAAGGATGTGATAAAAATGGATACACCGAGGAGAATTGTTGGAAATTTCACCCTAAGAAGCACCCCAAATATTTTCAGAAAAAAAAGGAGGAAACATTGATATCAATGGATGTTGAGGAATGAGTGGAGAGCACATAAGACCTATAAGAGAATATTAACTGCACTAATATTCATAAATAAGTGGCATTAGTTAGTTGCATTCACAATGAGGAGAACATGATGACTGAACTTTTCTGCATTAAAATCCACATGAAGCAAAAAAAGATGGATCATTTGTTTGATTTGGGTTTACAATACAACTTGATCTCTACACATTTGGTAGAGAAGCTTGGGATGGAGACTCAAGAACATTTGCATCCATACCCCCTAGTTTGGGTAAGGAAAGATGTGAAATTGAAAGTGAGCAAGCAGTGCAACTTTAAGTTTTCCATCAATCAAAACTTTGTTGATGAAGTAGTCACAGATGTGGTTCCTATGGATATATGTGGAATCATATTAAGAAGTCCATATTTGTATGTGAGGGATGTCATTTTTAGGAGGAGAGCGAACCAATATAGGCTAGTTAAGGATGGAAAATCCTATGCCATAAATGCACATAAGGACAAGGATAAGGATAAGGATAAGCTCTCTCTAATCAATGCTCATTGAGCAAGGATAATCATGGGCAGTACAAAGAAGTTTGTCTTGTTGTTCATGAGACAAGGAAAGAAACAAGGAGAAGGCAACAAGTTGGAGATGAAATCATCCTTGGAAGGATGTAGTGGAGAGCTGTGTCAAAAACTAATTGAAGCCTACAAAGAAGTGTTTCAAGAGCCTCATGGATTTCCACCCAAGAGAGAGGTTGAACACAAGATTTAGTTGTTACCGAAGTCACCATTACCTAACATTGGGTTGTATAGGTAGTCCATCATTGAAGCAGGTGCAATAGTTGTTGGAGCAAGGAGTCATCAAACCCAGTACATCACCATATGGTTCACCCATCATCATGGTGCCAAAGAAAGATGGAAGTTGGAGAATGTACATTGACTATCGTGCCCTGAATAAGATCACCATTAAGAATAGATATAATTTTCCAAGGATTGATGACTTGTTGGATCAATTGTAGCAAGCCAAATTATTCACTAACATGGACCTCAAATCAGTTTACCACCAAGTTAGGATCAAAGTAGAAGATGTGTGGAAGACATCATTTAAAACAAGACAAGGTTTGTACAAGTGGTTAGTAATGACTTTTGGATTATGCAATGCACCTGCAACATTTATGAGACTCATAATGATGTACTATGTCCCTTCATTGAATATTTTTTAATAGTATATTTGGATGGCATACTAATATTTAGCAACACTTGGAAAGAGCACCTCTCACATGTGACACAAGTATTAGAGACCTTGAAGAAGACTCAATTAATTTCCAACTTGTAGAAATGTGAGTTTGGGACGACTTCCTTGATATATCTTGAGTACATTATTGGAGGAGGAGAGTTGAGGGTAGATCCGTAGAATATTGCAACCATTACCCAGTGGCCTATTCCCACCAATGTGACAAAGGTCAAGAGTTTCATGGGAGAAACTCAACATTTAAGGAAATTCATTGTAAACTTCTCCATAGTAGCAACACCATTGCATGCGATAAATGCCAAAGGAAAGAGATTTCATTGGGGTAAGACACAATAAAGAGCATTTGAAGACTTGAAGAAGAAAATTAGTGACGCTCTAGTGTTATCCATGCCAAATTTGCAGCAACCTTTCGATATAGAAACTGATGCTAGTGGATATGCATTAGGAGCAATACTCATGCAAGGAGGAAGGAATGTGTTCTACCATTCATAGTTGTTTCATGGAGAAATACTTGATTATCCCATGTATGATAAGGAGATCTTTGCAATAGCACAAGTACTAAAGAAGTGGAAGCATTACCTATGGGGAAAAGGGATTATCATACACACAGATCATCAACCCCTTCAATATCTACAGAGTCAGAGCAAGATGAAACAAGTGAGACATTATAAGTGGTTAGGTTTCTTGCAACAATTTCATTTATTGATTAATAAAGAAAAGAGTCACAGATAGACTAGCAGACATGCTCTCTCATCAACCACTGAATAATATTGAAGTAGTTGGAATGATAATGCAACCTGAGTCTTTTACTCATGAACTTATGAGTGAAGATTATGAGGGAGATGAATACTTTAGAGGATTCTACAAGTAGCTAAAGAAGAGGTTGGTAGTTCTCATGGAAGTAAATGAATACCACCTCCAAGATGGGTTGTTGTACAAATTGGAGAGTTCAGTTGATGAGAGAAGCACACACTTCTAGGGTTGTTGAACATTTTGGTGTGACAAAGATAGTGGCAAATTTGCAGCAATATGTGTATTGGCCAAAGATGTAGGAGCAAGTGGTAACGTTTGTTAGAGGTTGTGTTCTTTGTAGCACTAACAAGCCAAGTAGATGAAAACTTTGTTTGTACATGCCATTTCTAGTGCCAAGCAGACCTTGCGAGAGCATCTCCATTGATTTTGTTGAAGGTTTTCCTGTGACTTGTAGAGGCCATGACTACTTATTCATAGTGGTAGTCTGTTTCAACAAAATGTGTGTGTTCATTCCCTGTAAGAAGACAACCTTTGGATGAGAAGTATCTGAACTATTTTTCAGCCATGTTTGGGTACACTTTGGATTGCCAACTTTCATCATATCTGATAGGGACATTGGGTTCTTGGGAATATTTTGGACAACACTTTGGGAAAGAATGGATACCAAGTTGAAGTACTCCACTACCTTCCATCCTCAGACTGATGAACAAGCCGAGGTAGTAAACAAGACACCGATGCAATTGTTGAGAGGATACAACAACAAACATCCAAAGACTTGGGATGAATAGATAGTCTACATTCAACACTATTACAATATAGCACTTCATTCTTCCACCAATAAGTCTCCTTTCAAGATTTGTTTTGGTTATTTACCTCTGTCACCATTTGATATTGTTTATGTACAACAAAAGGAAGAAGAAGGACTACAAGGAGAAGAAAAAAAGGAAATAACATTCATGGAAAATATGGGGAAGATACATCTAAGGGTTCAGGAGCAGCTCAAGAAGAGCCAACAGTTGTACAAAGCCAAGCATGACCAACATAGGGAGGATCATAAGCTATGTGTTGGAGACAAGGTGTGGCTCTATCTATGTAAGGAATGACTGCAAGGAGAAACAAAGAAACACAATCCCCTTAGATATGGACCATTTGAGATCATTGAACAAGTGAATGAGAATGCCTTCAGACTAAAAATTCCACCTTATATGTAGATCAAATTAGTGGTGAACGTGGAAAATTTGAAGTTGTTCAAACCCTCCATTCTGGATGAGGAGGAAGAACATCATGTTCTTCCATTTTTTGAAGACCTTGCACCTCATGGACTTGAGGAGTTGAAGGAAGACACAGTTCTATAGCACAAGGAGAAGACGACTCGAAAAGGACAACAAGAGATTTGACAGATTGGTCTCAAAGGATAGACTGCAAGGAAAACGAAGTGGTATGAGAATAACTTGTTGGCATGAAGGGCACCATGCCATCATGATTGATGTCCAATTTTATATGAAATGTATGTAAAGATGGGTAGTATATTATTGTATTCATAATACTCTTTCCTCGTGGGATAAAAGAAAAACAAATAAAGAAATGAAGGAGAGATGAATTGGAGAGAAGCTTAAGCATTGGGGACACCTGACATTCCATCTATCCTCCCAATTGACTCAACATTCTATATCATGAATTCCCACAATGAGAAAGGGGTTCTTTGGCTGTGAATGAGGTAGAGAGTCTGCCCAGATGTCACTGAGGAGGATAGATATATACCGGAGAGCCTGTAACTTTTCCATTTCTAAATAAATAAGAGCCTGGACGAAGCCAAAATAATTATGGTTTTCCCGTTGGGGTTTCCAGGGTAAATTCTGAGTTGTGTGCGTATTAATCGTATTAAAATTTTGTTGTCTATGAATGAAATTGTCTACACTGTAACTTAATGGTTGTCTACCTATGGTTTAGCAAATACTATTTCGTGTATGCTATTTTCTAAGCTTATTTTATATTAATATGGTTTTCATGGGGCATTAAACGAACTAACAACTCTTTAATCATAACTGTGTGTTGATTTTTGGAGTTGGGAATCAACGACCATATTTCCCGAGCTGTTGTTATTATCTGGGGGTTTCTAATTTCGTTTTTAGAGTTGTTGGGCATATTCTCAACTTGTATGGTGTTTTCCCTTTGCCCATAAATCATATATGGATTAGATGTCGAATTATGGGGTTGTCAAGGGGTCTATTAGCTGCCCACGAGCCACACACACGTTTTTACCACTCTGTCTACTATCCATTTCTCCTGAGAAATTTTCTTCTATCGTCGAATGCCAAAGTTGACTTCTAAAACGTTTTCTTTTCTTATGAATGTTGCAATCGACTTCACCACACTTTTTATGTGTCGTGAGTTACCCAAATTTGTCCCAAAACGTTTTCCTCTATCGTCGATTACTAGACTCGACTCCCAACACGTTTTGACTCATTGCAAGTTGACGAAATCGCCCACAAACATTTTCTTATGCATCTGGTTGTTGAATCTACCCCCAAACATTTTACACACACTATCGGTTGTCAAATTCGACCCACACACTTCCTTTTCATCTTCTGGTCAATAAATTTGATTTTCCCAAGTTTTCCCTCCACGTTTGGGCACCGAATCCACCTCTTAGATCTTTGTTTTTCCCACAGGTTGACCCAATTCTACTTGGCTTCCTCTTTGGTCGAGTTCCCTTCCTTAGTCGATCGACAATCATCACTTGGTCAATTTGCATGTCCTCTGACTCTACTTGGACTAATTCGACTCGGATAAATTTGCCTTGAGTCATTTTGACTTGGTTGAATTACTTTATCTCCGACTTGACTTGTTGCATCTTTCCGACTTATTTATTTCTGACTCGACCTATGCCTTGATTGGTCAAGAATTTTCCCTTCATCCAAAGAGCCAAGTTTATAATTATTTAACAGAGAATTCAATGTTGGTGAGACATATAGACTATAATCCTCCCGTTTATGGATCAAGACAGGACTGCAAAGATTTCTTTCCCTAAGGAAAAGTTTCAGGCATCCAACACAGTCTGAAAATCACACCTTCAACAACAAGAGTATGAATGCAGTGTGCACTCTCATATAACAACAGAGAAGGAGCTTTTAGGCAGGAGAATATTCTATGATTCGATACATATAACATCCCTATAAAAATTTACATAAATAGGTCATGTAGCAACCAATTTATATGGATTTTGGAAGATATCATTGATGTGCAGGCACCCTATTCCATGATTATCCCAACAGTGCTAGTGATCCTAGCCTACCAACACCTTAATTTTGATGTGTCCTTGTTTTGTATGATGACTAAGCATAGGGGAAGAAATCATTTTTCCTTTGAGATGTTGAGGTGTCTACATTGGCTTTCAGACTTTACCTAGAAGCCCCATTCTCATTTACTATAGTAGGCTAGGAAAATAATAAGCTCATTTGAGAAGTAGTCTAGCATGAATAAGCTCTCTTGAGAATTTGATTTGTTTTTATTGTTTGATGATGATTTGTTGGATGTGGAGGTCATTTTACATGAGGATATTTTGAAGTTTTCATAAGATCCGAAGAAGAGCACATGTCTCCAAGTTGGATTCTATGTTATCCCTCATTTTGGAAAAGAGTAACACTCGTGAATTCCTTCACTAGCTCTTCTATGTTTGAGGTTTGGACAGTTGGGACATTTATTTGTTTTCATGAGTTGGAGGGTTTGATGACATGGGGAAGGACCATATGATGTGGCATAATACTTCTTGGGTATTTGGATTCATCCATATTTTTTAGCATCTTCATGTTTCCCCATGAAGTTCATGTTTATTGAGGTAGTTCATGGTTCCCAAGGAATTGGTTAAAATTATTTTGAGTTGTTTTTCATGTGTCAGGGTTTCTCATGCCATGCCATATTCCATATTTTTGGAAGCTCACCTTATTCATTCATTTTGAGACATGGGTAACCTCATTTGACAAGACGACCACCTTGGAGTTTGCATGGAGATTTCATTTAGCACGTATGGGATTTTTAAGATCAATCTTTGAATGGGAGACAACGTTGGCATAATTTAAGGATGATGATTGCACCTTGTTGACTTCACATTTGAAATTATACATTGATTATGGAGGTGATTTAGAGGAGGTTGTCCACTTATAGAGGGATATTTCATTTCTTGTGGATCCCCTTCTTATTGGAAGACTCATTTTCCCACATTAGATGATCCTAGGGGATTTACATTGCACTTTTATGGAAGGTTTTTTTTATCTTGGATGTGACTTATGAAGTTATTTTGGAGGAGCCAACCCCTTTGGAAGGTTTTATGTCATGAATTTGAGGACGTTTTTGCCTTGGAAGCCCATATTTCCACCTTGGAGGAAACTTAAATGGGTTGACTTACATGTTTTGAGGAGTTCGTGGAGAATCTACACACTTTGGGGGCCTTTGGAGGCCAATGTTTGATCTTGAAGCCACTTCATTCCTCATTTAGTTGGGACATCTCTCTCTTGGGGTGATATTTCACTTGGATGCTTGTACATGTGGCTTAACCACTTTATTTTTTCTTAGGCCTAGCTAAGGAATCACATGAGATAATACTATTTTATTGTAAAATAAGGTGATCGTCACTCTATATAAAGAGATGCACTTCCTCATTTGTACTCATGGTTGGATTTTTGGAGCTCTCACTCGGATCTTAATTGAAATGTCTTTCTTGGAGAATTTATGGAATAAAGGCTTTTTTCTTTATGGATCAATGTTGTCAATTATTGAAGCTTCTCTATATTGGTTACTATTTGGTTCTTAAGGATTAATGGTGAAATGTTCAAGTCTTCTACAAGCCTTCATGATCAATCAATTTGAGGGGTAAGTTTACCGCTTGGAAGGAAGATGTTCTAGGGTTTCATTCCTTCTTCCTTTGTTGGTTTGGTGATTACTTTCTACCATTCTTGGCTTTTCCTTTGGTTCCCTAGAAAAAGTATTAAGTAAATTCATTAAAGCATAGTTGATCTTGTTGGTGAAGGTTTTCCATCAATGTTTGCTTCTTGTAGACCTTGATATTCATTATTCATCTTGATTGGGTGACAAATTATTTTTCCTCTTGGTTCTAATCCCTAAGCCCTAATCCTAGAATTAAATAATCCAACTCTTTGGAGGGTTTCTTATTGACCTCATTTCCATTTGGTTTACCTTGAATCCATTTCCATAGTTGGATTTGGAAATGAGCTCCATCTCCTTCCATCACTTATTTCAAAACGCCCAAAACCCCAAAACTCCATTTTATTAAGGCTACTCTCAACTTCACCTGTTCCTCATCGCTTGGTCTTAGCGTACTAAGGATACCCCCCTCGAGCTGGAGGAGAGCTAGACTAAAGTGAAAAGGATAGGTTGTTGAGATGACAATGGTGACCGTCCTGACTCCTAATAGTTTCCCTTGAGGTTGTACCTTGTGGATTAGGGATTTTATCATTGAGTATAATTTGAGCGGTAAAAGATAGGAATAAATATGAGGCTATAAGAGTCAAAATTACCTACATCTCTAAGGAGATTCACTTTCATAAAATGGGATCAACTAATTGAATGTTGTCTAGAATAAGTTGAAGACTCTATTTGATAAAATCAATGAAAGTCAAGTTATACAATTTGAGAGAGAGTTGATATTTTTGGATCCTATATACTTTAAAATAATTGAAGACTACTTGGCTCGTGTGAAGGAACTTCAATTGAAATTGCATGAATGCAGAAAGGACTTTTCCGAAGAAAGATGGTCAACTCATAGAACTAATCCCGATGAACTTGAAAACTCCCTATGTTATGTGTTGTGCCAATTGGACCTCCATTAAAGATGATGGTAAGGATTATTTCTTTGATTATTTCAATGGTTTATTGATTGTGGCACATGTGAGGTCAAGAAATAGGCGCATTTTCTAAAGGGAAAAGGTCAACAAAGTTACAGAGAAAGAGGTTGACAATGCAACCAAGAGAAAGTGTATAAGTGCATTGACTAGACTGTTAAGAAGAAGCATGGTGATCAAAATTTGACTAAGAAAAGTAAAAAGAATAAGAATTATTGTTATTGTAGAAAATTGGTACATATGGAGAAGGCTTATTAGCATAAGACCAAGGACTTGGAGGAGAAATTGAAGAAGCTTGAAGGAGGCATGCCGACTATAAGATCAACCAACTCATGGCATTGAAATTTAGAAATTAAGGTAGATAACTATATATTTCTTGTTAGTGCTTCTTAGACCTTGCATGCCCATACTTCTCATAGTGAATGGATAGTTGAATTTGGTTTCATCCATCATATTTCTAAGTATGCTTCTCTCTTTCTTTCATTAAAAGATGCTACAAAAAAAATAATCTTTGTAGCAAATGATTATACATTTACCATTGCTAATTGTGGAAAGATTGAATGTAAAAATGGTGTGAGCATTGGTGTGTACCATGTACCTAGCTTGAGTTTCAATTTTTTTTATGTAGCCCAACTAACTTAGACTTGCAAGAAGCTATACTTTTTCCTAAATTTGTTTCTTGTGAAGCATATTCATGGAAACTTTGTTGTTGTCATTGGAATTTTCCTTGATTCAATGAACAGATTATATAAGTTCTATGAATTTCCAAAAAACTACCTGAACCCAAATTCACTCATAGATCACATTGATGATTAGAGCATGCTTTGGCATGAATAACTTAGAAATATGAATTTTCAAATCTTGAAACCAATGGTGAAGCATACCATGGTTATTGGACTACCTAAGGTTGTTCCCTTAATGGGGAGTATGTGAAAGATGTATGCTTGGAAAGCATCACTAGGTTTCCTTTGAAATAAGGAAATCTTGGAGAACAAAGACTTAGTTGGAGCTTATCCATAGTGACCTATTTTCCCTGATAAATCCATCACTAGTTGGTGCAAGTTATGTATTGAAATTCATTGATGACTTTTCCAGCTATATTTGGTTATATTTATTGAATAATAATAATGTCTTTGAAAAGTTCAAGGAATTTAAGGCATTAGTTTAAAATCAATGTGGTTGACATGTGAAATGCTTAAGATCAAACAATGGAAGAGAATATGTAGGCACGGATTTTTAAAAATACTTATCACATAATGGTATCTCTTGGTAGAGATCTATACCTTACACACCTTATTAAAATTTAGTATTGCTAAAAGAAAGAATCAAACTTTGGTAGAAATGACACATTATTTGTTTCAGGATTATTAAGCCCTAGATATTGAGTTATT
>WSFP011479857.1:0-16356 GCA_009831015.1 Picea engelmannii
TTCAGCCATCTCCACCAGATCTTAGCACTCAAAACTTTATTCATGATTGAGGGGTCTCTGATTCTCAAGCCCCCTTGAGTCTTGGGTCTGCAAATCTTTTCCCAGCTGATCAGTGCCAGTTTTTTCCCTGTTTTGAGCCCTTTTCAAAGAAAGTTCCTTTGCAGGGTTTTGATAGCACTGAGGACGAAGTTAGGGGCGGTGAGGGATGAGAAGGTATAGACTGGCAAAGCTTGCAGCATAGACTTAAGAAGGATGAGGTGACTGGGTAGATTGAGAGCTCGATAGGTCCAGGAGGAGAGTATTTTCGAAA
The DNA here is from genome assembly GCA_009831015.1 of Picea engelmannii. NCBI lineage: Eukaryota > Viridiplantae > Streptophyta > Pinopsida > Pinales > Pinaceae > Picea > Picea engelmannii. The sequence goes on from WSFP011479857.1 coordinate 311, forward strand.
AGGAGGTGAGGAGGCTCTCCCAAGAGTTGTTCCTGAGGGATTTTTTAAGGAGGGGGATACCAAGGTATTTGGATGGAAGGGAGATTCGAGTGAAACCCATGATTTCTGTGATGAGGATTTGAATCAGCAACGGGGTGTTGAAAAATAAGATTTGGGACTTGTCCTTGTTGATGTCCATTCCGGAAGCTGCATAGAATGTTTGAATAATGGAGAGGATTGTATGGGCCTCATGGGCAGTGGGGGAGCCCATCATCAGAGTATCATTGACAAATTGGTTGTGAGAGATCGGGGGATTGATGTTGTGCAAGGGTAGTCCTTTTAGCATCTTGTTTGCTATAGCGGCCTAAATAGAGCGGCTAAGACCTTTTGCCATGATAATGAAAAGGAACGGGGACAGAGGATCACCTTGCTTGATTCCTCTGGTGGGAGAGAAAGAGGGAGAAGGGACTTCGTTGATGAGGATTGAAAAGAAAGTAGAGGAGGTAAGATTCAGGATCCAGTCTACCCAAGAGGGGTCGAAACCAAAGGCTAGGAGCATCGAGCGCATATAGTCCCAACTTAACTTGTCAAAAGCTTTAAAAAGGTCAAGTTTTAAGAGCATACCTGGAGTGCGGGTCTTCTATAAAGAGTGGATAACTTCATGCATCGGGATGACGTTGTCCAAGATTTGTCTTCCCTCCACGTACCCTGATTGTTCTGGTGAAATAATGAAGGGGAGGATAGGCTTGAATCTCCTTGCTATCACCTTAGTTAAGAGCTTGTAAATGACATTACAAAGAGTGATTGGTCGGAACTGCTTGGGGTGGTTTACTGGCTCTTCTTTGGGAATAAGGGTGAGAAAATTAGCGTTAAGGGCAGGGAGGACTTAACCTGAGACTCTAGAGTCTTCGATGATCTCCCACACCTCCTCTCTGATCATTTTCTAGCAATGATGAAAGAAGTTTGCAGTGAATCCATCAGGTCCCGGGGATTTACCATTGGGGGTATCCTAGAGAGCCTAATCTACTTCCTCGAGCGTAATGGGCCATACCAGGGTTGCATTTTATTCCTCTGTGATTAGAGAGGGTATGTGATGCATGACTTGGGCGATGGCTTGTGATCTGTCCCCCTGGGGCTCCGTCAAGATATTTTGATAATAGGTGACCAACTCCACTTCGAGATCCTCATGGGTGTGAAGGGTTTGCCCATTTTTTGTGAGTAAGTGAATGATGCAATTGGTATGTCTTCTTTGAATGGTAGACCTATGAAAGAAATTGGTGTTTCTGTCGCCCTCCTTGAGCCATTGGATGCCTGACTTTTGTATCCACATGATCTCTTCTTGGGCTTTTCTTTCCTCTAGCTTTTGAGTTACTACCACTTCTTGTGTTTTGAGGTCCTCAGATAAAAGCCTTGCTCTAAGATTTGAATTTGTATGATGCCATTTGGTCTGTCAGTTTCTTTTGAGCCTCAAAGATATTGTTGAAGGTTTGCGTGTTCCAAGTCTTGAGCTTCTCTTTGAAGTTTTTGAGTTTCTGTTGGAACTTGTACATCTTGGAGCTGTGTAGAACTGTCGCCTCCCTCCACCAAGTGTGGGTGTTTTGTTGAAAGTCAGGGTGATTGAGCCAAAACTGCTCCAGCCTTAAGGGTTTTTGACCTGGAGTTGCAGGAATGTCCAGCCAAATTTGGATAGGCCCATAGTCCGACCCATGGACATTAAGGATGCTCACTTCCAGAGCTATGTCTTCCACCATGAGAGAATCAGAGAGAAGAAAGTGGTCCAACCTGCGAGCTATCTGATGAGAACCAGTTCTTCGATTTGTCCAGGTGAAGATACCATTTGAAGTGCCTATGTCAATGAGGACTAAGTTATCTATTAGGCTCTGAAAGTCCCCTAACTCTGCTTCGAGACGACGCGTTCCTCCTCTCTTCTCATCCAGATTACAAATCATGTTGAAATCCCCTCCCAGGATCCATCTGTTCCCCTCAGTTAAGGTGGCCATGTTCTCCAGACTTCTTAAGAAGGCATGCTTATCTCTTGATGTGGCTGGTCCATAGAAGTTTGTTAGGTAGTCGGGTTTATTAGAGCCGATGAGTCGGTAGGCGACAGAGATGGACCATTTGGTTGTGAAAAAGTTTTCCAGGGTGATTGAGCTTGGGTTCCAAAGAAGTGCCAGTCCCCCTGCTGCACCTGTGGCCGCCATGTAGATACCTTCATCTTGATTCCAGCAGCTAGGGAGAAGCTTGTCCATTTCTTCAGTAGCGCATTTTGTTTCTTGGAGCATCATTATGTTTGGTTTTTCTGCTATGATCATATCCGGTAGTAACTCCTGCTTACTACGACCATTGAGTCCCCTTATATTCCAAGAGATGATCTTCATGATGAGAATGGGGAGAGGAGGGAGGGACAGCTGTCAGATATGAGATGTATCTGACCTGAGTTAACCATAAAGTGCCCTATCTCTTGGATGAGCTTGCTAGTGGATTTTTTTCCTCTTTTCTTTTCATCTTTCTGAGATTTGTGTTGTTCTTTCTGCGTGTTTCCTTGTATCACCAAACCCGCACTGGATTTGGTGATGGAGCCTAATGAACAGTTGAGGAAGATCTTGTGGAATTTTCTCAACTGGTCTGGAGGAATGGTATATAGTTTCTAGTGCCGATAGGCATGTTCCAAATGCTCTAGGTCAATGCCTGCCAGGTCTTTCTCATCTAGATCCATTTATGCATCACCCTCTTCGATTTTTTATGGTTCTAAGGCTGTGGTGTTGGAGTTGGGTGGAGGAGTGGTTTGGGTCTAGCCTGGGGCTTCCTTTTCTTTCCCTTTCTCTAGATTCTAAAGTGCATTATCTATAGGCGGAGACTGTGAGGCTTCCATGCTCTCTAGATGTTGCTGCAAAATCTCAAATTGGTTGCTTGAGGTTGGCTCCTTATTGCGTTGGGCTGTTGGTTGTCTTCCTCCTTGTCCGCACTTGCCTGGCACTAGGATGAAGCCATCTTTGTTTTTGTTTACTTCTGGATTTCCATCTTTACTTGGTGTGTTGAGGGGGCAATCCCTGAAAAGGTGCCTGTGCTCATGACATTTTTTGCATCTGAATGAGATGTGCTCATAGTCAATGGTTTGCAGCCATTCCTCATCATGATATTCCAACGCAATGGATCCTGGTAACGGCTTTGCAATGTTCAGATAAACACAAATGCGCGCGTAGGAGGTGTATCTTTGTTGCTTCGTGGCCTCCGAGGATTTAGCATACACTCCAATGGTGTTGCCAATGCCTGCCAACACCTCCTCCAGCCAGAACTCCTGCGTCAAGGAATAGAGCCTTATCCATACTGGGGCATGTGCGAAGTCCTCTGTTTCAAGGCTGACTTTTCAATCCAAAATCTCAAGAAGAAACCCGCCGAGTTGAAGAAGTACGACCCTCCATCGAAAATGTGATTTCTATCCTCCAAGTTATGCATGATTATGGTAAAAAATCCCTTGGAACCCAGTTGTAAATCATAATGGCCTTTGGGCTTCCACCATTGGTGTATCCATTTTACTAGTTCGTTTTCAGAGGGCTAGAGTCCTAAAAATTTCCCCACTAAGGCGTAGTCTCTCATGTATTGCTTCTGTTCCTCAATCTTGGGTGTGCTTATGATGTACTTTGGGGCTTGTGGCGCCTGGGGAATGCATTTCCCAGGTATCCATGGATGTGCCGCACTTGTTGCAGTTGGTGTTTTCCCTGAATCAATATCCATCTCTCTGTCCTTGAATGTGCCCTCAGAAAGAAGTTGCGAACGAAGATCTGGTGGAGGCTCAAATGTTGGGTGCTTGGAACCCCCTCCGTTGTTTCCATGCACCGTCGTTTCACTGTAGGAGGAGCCTCGCGGCCCTCCCTTACTAGGAATCATTGTGCCCCTACAGGGGAGGCCAAGTGCACCAGGGCTGAAGCAACCCTAACCGTAGCGTACAGAGTGGTTTAGTTTAACCAATTAATCTTACCCCTCTCATGATTGGACAATAAAAATTCAATGTGTTTTGTTTCTTTATCAACTTAATAGATCCCCTTAAAATGAATTTATATTGGCGCAACACATAAGTCTCATAAGGAGGTAAAAACATTCAACAACCCCTTTAACAAATATGCACATGGACTGATTTTGTAAACAGATTATATTATGATTAATATAATGTGCAATTTACTCTTGGAAAGACAGCAAAGAGGTCTGAACTGTGAAGCAATTATAACAACCATTCCCTTAAGATATAATTTCAGAACTTTTGAGATGTTGCTTAAGGAAATAATACCAAGAATCAGAAAATAATATGTTCAGACGTATACAACTGAGCTGCCTGCTGATGGAAGTTATTTCTTCAGAGGGCTGAAATTACATTACAGGTCTCCCAACTTCAAAACGAGGAAAAATTAAATAATTGTTTTTACGGAATTATTTGAACCCTTGAAAGCTGCTCTGCACTCTCAACTGCCATATCACGACGGCAAACAGTGGATTGAATCATAGGATGGAAGCAACTTTTAGTAACACAGTTAATCCTTTTTATTAAAAAAAGAATGGAGAAGAGCACAGTCTGTATTTCATTCACTGGTACAATTCTGTGAAGAGCGAGCGTATAATTTCACCCTCTAAGCTCATGTTACTCCTCTGGCAATAAATATCAAGATTTTGGCACTTTTTTTTTTGAAGTGCTGGGGCCTTGCCAAATGAAATGATTTTATTGCAAGGCCTTCATGTTGTAAACAATATATGGTCATTGCTCTGCAATACACACAGATTGAAAATCTAACCCGAAGTTGAGGCCAAAGAAAAATAAGAAGAATCCATCATAAAGTACTGTGAAGAGCCATGAGAATTAGAGAAGGAATGTGATGTGCAAAGAGACTTGATGGACTGGGCAAGGGAAGAGACAATGGTTGCCTTCACTTGCCCTCTATTGGGGATATGCCTGCTCTGAGAAGCCATGCTTATATTGTGCCTGGAATTGGCCTGAGATGGCATGCTGATGATGATATGAACTCTGTCTCAGATGACTAAATTACACAAAGACAAAGGAGAAGATTGGCTACCAAGGCTTGAGGATGCTGTGAATATATAGCAAGTCTCTGAGATTTGAGACTACTGTGAATCTTGCAGTCAATGGTCTACAATACTAAAAAGATTACAACATTTTATTTGTTGGGTTCACAGCCTAGCTTGGTTGCATCTAAATAAACAATTTATCACATGCAATATGGGCCAAAGGGGCCAACACTTGGAGCTTTATTCCCTGCAAACTGGACTCCCAAGACCAATTTGGACATTATAACAGCAAGCAAACAATGGAATGAAGCATAAGATGACATCTTTTAGTGACACAATATATCCTTTTATTCCAAATAGAACAGGGAGGACTAAGGCTACGAAAACATTTTGTCAAAGTAAATAACAGATCCATATGTGATAAGATTGATACTAACTGTTTGACTTAAAGATATTCTACTACTGCATGAGGTCTCACATGTCAATTTGGCAAGATATTCTACAACTCCCTGAGGTCTCAGATGTCAATTTGGCAAGATATTCTACAACTCCCTGAGGTCTCACATGTCAATTTGGCATCTGGCCAGGCATAGTTCTTTAAAGAGCAAACATGTCTATCATCTAAGCCATGTTATTCCTTTAATGTGGACACTTTTTCTGCAGCCCTAATGGCAGTGCTGTGTAATTTCTTAATGTTACTATCACCATATCACCTTATGTCCCTTGCTCTGCAACACCTACTAGCTTGAACCTGAACCCGAAGCCAGAGCCGAGGCAGAAGAAGTAGAAGACGATGATGAAGAAGAAGAAGCAACCATCGTAGAGTACTGTGAAAAACCATGAGAGTTGCTGAGTGAATGTGATGTGAAAAGAGACTTGATGGAGTGGGCAAGGGAAGAGGCAATGGCTGCTTTCACTTGCCCTCTCTTGGGGATATTCCTGCAATGAGAAGGCATGCTTATGTGCCCAGAGTTGGTCTCGGATGGTATGCTGAAGATGCTATGAATTCTCTGTCAATAAATAAATTTACACAAACTCAAAGGAAAAGATTTATGAGCAAGTCTAAAGGATGCACTGAATATATAACAAGTCTATGAAAGATTTAAGATTCCTGTGAGTGCAGCAGTCAATAGCACAAGTCAATGGTGCACAATTAACTGGGGAAAAATTACATAATTTTATTTGATGGGTCGACCGCCGAGGTTGGCTACAGCTAATTAAACACCACTTTTATTTGTTAGTCGACTGCCGAGGTTGGCCACAGCTAATCAAGAAATTTATTCACGTGCACTATGGACAAAAAGGATCTAAACTTGCAGCTTTATGCTGTTATTGTTGGGGTTGAGGCTATCTTTATGCTTAATCAAATCATTGAATTTCCAAATAATCAAAACGTGCAGTGCTAAAGTAAATTATGAGCAAATTGGGCGACAAACAAAATAATATGTTTTATATTGAGAATATGACTCCACTTGTTAAGCCGCCTAAGCCGCCCAAGGCGTTTTTTAATGGCGGGATGGCCCGGCCCTAGACAGTTTTGCCTTCAAACCTGTCTGCGCATACAGTTGGTGCAGGCAATTCTGGCGCTGTAAGTGATGTCCAGCGGCTGTGTCACGTCCTTATCCATTTCAGATATCGTCGCCGCATCACTTCAATATTTTCGGCTTTTGAAACCTGTCTGCGTTTACCGCCGTTGTCAAAACTGTCGGAGTTTACCGTTTTCATGAAGAAAAGATAACATCCTAGGAGGACAATTGGTGCAAATGAATGGCTCACACCAAAGGCTCTCACTACCCTTGCAAATCAATCCACTTGGGATTTAGAAGAGGACATGAATTGGTTGATTGGACCAATGTGTATCCTCCTCCATAAGTTGAAGAATAAATTTCCTCCCTCCTGCATCTTCTAAAAGGCACTACCCCCTCCATTGAGCCATGAGTGATTTAAGACATTGGGCAAACAAAGCATATAGTTTCAAGTAGGGTTGTGACCATCTCCTACCACGACAAGATGACCTAGAAATCTCTAGGCCCAGGAGTAAGATATGGGATGGAGATTCCTCCCAAAAATTAAACTCTTCAATTGGTTAGTGGCACAAGGGAAGCTCTTCATAGATTACACTTTACAGAAAAAAGGTATTACAAGTCCATCCATATGTTCCATTTGCAAAAAGCAAAAAATCAGAGGAAACAATCTCCCATCTATTTATAGAATGGGCTTTATAGAAACCATATGAAAAATTGCTATTGCAGATTTATAAATTGGCATTAATCCCCATGCAGATTGGAATCAATTATTCATTACTTGGAAGAGAGTTGATCCAACATCTGTAAAAAAAAATTGCTCACTTTTAACATGGAAATGAAATTCTTTCTCCAACTATCTTGCCTAGTAGATTTTCCTTTCCAAAAATAAACATACATTTAGAAACAAACCTATTGTTCTTAGTCACATAACAGGGACAACCTCTACAAGCTCCCCCTCCTCTCCTTGCTCATCCCAATGAAGTCAGAACATTCCATGTGTTGGCCCTTAGGAAGAATTTCTCTTAATGCAACCATGACTTGCAAGATACTCATGGAGACCTAACATACACAATTCTTCAATCTGCTTCTTGGAAGATACAATTGGAAGCTCCTTTGGAGGGAATGGAGGAAAGTAAGGGAGCTTGTAAATGTGAACAAGGTGAGCAACTATAAAACTATAGGCCATTAATGAAACAATGATCACCATGGCTTACCATGGCTTGCCTCAAAGATGAATTCAACCCTCTAAAAATATGTGATAGTGCCTTCTGACCTAGTTATATCTTTGAATTCAACCCTCTAAAAATATGTGATAGTGCCTTTTGACCTAGTTATACATATAGCTAATTTCATGGGATACCCTACTTCATTTCATAATCAACAGATTATTGGCAAACCAAATTATCTGTTCAGATCAAGTTAATCCTAGAAAAAGAAAAGTCTTAAGATAGAAAAGATCTAAAAAACATGGATTCTCTAATAATTTCTCATATGCACTCAAACTTAGATTAGAGTAAACCTGGATTCTCTCATAATTTCCTCACCTGCAGTCAAGCTTATAAAAAAGATAAAAACAAGTCAGAAAAAGTCATTATCCTGTTACATATGCGTGCAAATTTTGACTATCGAAAGTTCAATGGTTTGAACGAGATTGCATAAAGCTTGAGTTCCAAACAATAACATTATCCTGTTACATATGCGTGCAAATTTTGACTATCGAAAGTTCAATGGTTTGAACGAGATTGCATAAAGCTTGAGCTCGAAACAATAACATAAAATGTTAAATTACAGGCTTGAGTATGCTACTTTTGACCGAGTTTGCATAAAGCTTGGGCCCCAAACAATAACATAAAATGTTAAATTGCAGGCTTGAGTATGCTCCTTTTGACCGAATGGAACAAATATAAAGTCAATCTGAATATATTAAGACCTATAAGCCAAGCAGCAATTCAGTCATACCTATTTTTTTAAAGCATGATGTTGTCAAAACTTTACAGGGCATAAAACTGAAAGGGTTGGCCCCTTGGCTTATAAATTGTTTATTTAGATGCAGCCAACGTAGGTCGTGGACCCAACAAATAAAATGATATAAATTTTTAGCATTCAAATGTAGACCATTGACTACAAGATTCAGAGTCGTCTTAGAGAGACTTGCTATATATTCACAGCATCCTCAAGCCTTGCTCACCAATCTTTTCCTTGCTCACCAATCTTTTCCTTTCAGTTTGTGTAAATTTACTTATTGAGAGAATTCACAGCATCTACAGCACGCCATCCCAGGCCAACTCCAGCGACATAAGCATGCCTTCTCAGTGCAGGCATATCCCCAAGAGAGGACAAGTGAAGGCAGCCATTGCCTCTTCCCTTGCCCACTCCATCAAGTCTCTTTTCACATCACATTCCTTCTCCAACTCTCATGACTCTTCACAGTACTCTATGATGGCTTCTTCTTATTCTTCTTTGGCCTCCACTTAGGGTTAGGTTTTCAATGGAAGGTGTATTGCAGAACAATGGCCATATATATTATTTACAGCATGAAGAAACACATCATTGGCAATAAAACCATTTCATTTGGCAAAGCAAAACACTCCAACAAAAAGTGCTTATATCTGGATAGTTATTGCCAGAGGAGTAACATGAGCTCAGAGGGTGAAATACGCTCGCTCTTCACATAATTGTGCCAGAGAATGCAATACAGTCTGTGCTCTTCTCCATTCTTCTTTTAATAGAAAGGATTTACTGTGTTACTACAAGTTGATGCCATTCTATTATTCAATCCACTGTTTGCTGTCGTGGTATGGCAGTTGAGATTGCAGAGCAGCTTTCTAGGGTTCAAAGACTTCTGTAATCTGTTAATTTGTTTTCCCCAGTTTAGAAGTTGGGAGACCTGAATTGTAATTATAGCCTCTGAAGAAATAACTTCCATCATCCAACAGCTCAATTGTATGCGTCTGAACGTATGATTATCTTATTCTCTGAAATTATATTGTAGGAATAGTTGCTATAATTGCTTCACAGTCCAGACCTCTCTGCTTTTTTTAATATATTTCAGCGTACTTGTGCACAGTGCCATATTTGTTAGAGAGGTTGTGTGATGTTTTTACATTCCTATGAGACTTGTAATGCGTTGCGCCAGCATAAATTCATTTAAAAAAAACAATTCAAGGTGCAGATTTCACTGTGTTTTTTTTTTCTCTGTACATGTACTGTTGAATAAATATGGAGATTTGCAACTCAAGCTTTTTTCATTAAATAGGTGAGAAAACATGGACATGGTTTTATATTGGCTGTATAAGTAAGATGATTAAAACAAAATATTTAAATATTAATTTAATTTTATAGTATAAGTAAGATGGTTAAAACAAAATATTTAAATATTAATTTAATTTTATAAGTAGTATTAATTTAATTTCATAAGTACATAAGTATTAGGAAAGGAGATTAAACTAGATATTTATATTAATTTAATTTCAGAAATATTAAGAAATAGAAAACAAAAGCATACATTTTTATTTTTTAACAATTTATTTTGATGATTTTTTATTAATTTTGTTATAGTTTTAATCAAAAGAATTTTAATTTTTGTTAATTATTTTCTAGTTTATATAATTTTATTTTAATTTAATTTAATTTTAATTAAAAAAAATCTATTTTTTGAATTTTTATTTTTATTTTTATTCAATAATATGATATATATTTTTTTCTAAATTATTAACTCCATATTGGTTTTTTTTAATTATTATAATATTTTAAAAAATTATATCAATTATATTTAATTTTGTTTTATTAAGATTATATATATATATATATATATATATATATATATATATATATATATATATATATAAAAGTAATAAATGTTTTTTTTTTATTAAATAAAAAAGGTGTAGTACCTGCTATATTATATTATCTCAAAACTTTGACAAAATAAACAGCTTCATGGCTATAGTCACCAAAAAATGCTGTCGGTAACCGGAAACCAACATTATTGGGAAACATCTAGCAGTTATACAGTAATACATTAAGAAAAGAGACATCTGTCCTGCCCGTAGGAAACCAGGACAGATGCCAGTGGTCCAGATAAACCTAAAACAATTACACAACAAGACTAAAAACCTGGAAAGCAGGATAGCCTAGGCACTCGATGACGTGTCGCTCCCACCAGTTCCCGCCGAGATGGCAAAAGTCTGCATGCACAGGGGGCACTTACGCTGAGCTGGGGCCCCGGAGAGCACGTCAAGGAGCAAATCTATACGTTGGCCCATGATGAGAGCCCTGTGTTCCAAGTCCGCAATGTGGCTACGGAGCTCGAACACCAAGGCTAGGTGTTCAACGCTGAGGAGAGGACCATGCATTCCGCCACCCAGGCCACTAGGAGGAGCAGTCTTCCGTTCCTCAGCTTCGCCAATGCCAACCACAAGCTTCCTCTGAACCGTTACCGTCTCTGCTTTCACCATCTTCTCGGCGTCAGTGGCTTGCAGGTCACCCATCCATGGGATTTCTTCCACCACGCAGCCAGGAAGGTCGTCGTCCTTAGTCGGGGTGCTCTTGTCGTCCTGCCTGTTGAGCATCTCCATGGCGCTTGGCTTCTCGTCACACGGCAGGTCCCCAATTGACAGGTCCTCCTCCACCACACAACCTGAAAACAAATCCGCGGGCTCGGTCTCCTTCTCAGTCCTGCTACAGCCAGCTCCTGGTTCAACAATGGTGTTGAGCATTGCCCTCCTCTCAACCCGAGCCTTCTTCCTCAGAATGGAAGAGGCCAGAGCCAAGGCTCGTTCAAGCTCCTCCTCCCGACGCCTCTGCGCTTTGTGCGCTTCCCAGGCAGAACCTCGTCGAGGTTTTCCTCGTCTCCTGACCATTGTACCTAAGCAAATGCCAGTCAAATGCAGAGCTGAGTTAGAAGTGAACCACCTCGAGAGCAGCTGCGAGTGCTGAGCGCAGGCAAGCCATCTCTGTTGAAACCCACAGAGAAGCCACCAGCCCTGGAAAATCTTCTCAGAATGCAGAAAGAAGCCACCAGCCCTGGAAAATCTTCTCAGAATGCAGAAAGAAGCCACCAGCCCTGGTAAGTAACCCCGTCGTTGCCGCACCAGGAGCCTTCCTCCACTGCTCGGGCTCAAAATAAAAACCGTAATCAAACTGTCGAATCCTCCTTCCATCCATATCAGCAATGAATTCATGTGCGAATGGGGGGTTAATTGTCGCGCGAGGGAGGAGTACCTCTGTCGCCTGTCCTCTGCTATGGCCGTCCATCAACGTTAATGCGGAGATGAGGGTGGCGACCATCAGCCATTAATCCAGCGCTGAGTGCGAGTATAAAAGTAATAAATGTTACTTATATCAATTATCCAATTTATATTAATTTTGGGGGTTTTATAATAAATTTATGTTTTAATATGGTGTTTGGTCCAATAGTGTGGATGGACATAATTGCTAATCAATAAATCACTTTAAAATTGATGTGTTAATAATCTTGGCTATGAACCTTGATTCCATAGCTGAGTTGTGTTAAGTAACATAGTGGTTGGCCACACATTGTAAATGGACTTAATTGCCAACAAACATGTCACTTTTAAAGTGATTCATTGGGCAGATTGTTTATGAACTTTCACTACCAACCACCACTTTTAAAGTGATTCCTTAGTTAAGTTAGTTATGAACCTTCGCTACCAACCAATCAATGATCATGGATTTAACTAATAGATTTAATATCAATGAATGAGTTACATTTAAAATGGTTTGCTAGTCATATTGGTTATGAACCTTCACTAACAATCAACCAACATATGATAAAAAAAATTGGGCTCCATAGTCCATTTTGGAATTAATTGCCAATGAACAATGCTTGGCACTACATTGTGGATGGACTTAAGTGTCAACCAACAAGTCACTTTTAAAGTGATTCATTGGTTGGATTGGTTGGTTATGAACCTTTGATGCCTACCAACCAACCTATGATCAAATTTCATGGACTCCACAATAACACGTCACTTTTAAAGTGATTCGTTGGTTGGATTGGTTGGTTATGAACCTTTGATGATATGTCTAAGCAAAGTTAAAGTTAAAATCCTTTAGTAAGATTCAACTATTCATCTCATTATATAATCTCATGATTCTTCATAGGTAGCCATTTTCTTAATACTTGATGGGGTAACTTTTCTCCATTTAGTAAACAAGAAAGAACCACAATGTCACAAAACAACTAGTCTTACCTTTTGGGATGGATTTCGATGATTAGGTATTGGGTTTTGGATGAATCTCAATGTAAGAGAAAAGCACAAAGCAATAAAGTAGCTAGTCTTACCTTTTGGAATGAAATTCAATGATTAGGTATTGGGTTTTGGATGAATTTCAATGTTTGAGCATTGGGTATACATATAAATTGTTTACAAGAAAGGAAACAAATAATTGATTATGAAAAATATGCATACTGTTAATATTATATCATTGTTATAGTAATATAGTAATTTTGAACAAAGGAAGAGAACTATTTGATTGGTGAAGTTTTGATTTATTGTAGTAAAGACTTTAAGATTAATAAGATAATGCATGCCATTAATCATATGAAAGATGTTTTATAACTACTAAATATTACATGTTTTGATCTTTCCTAATTTGTCATTACTAAAATTAGATTAAACAATCTTTAATAAAATTATAAATTTCAATCAAATCATTATTTATAATATAAAAATAAAAATTCAATATTTTTCTGATTTACCATCATTAAAATTAAAATTAAAATTTGATTAAACAATCTTTAATAAAATTACAAATTTAAATGAAATCATCATTTATAATATAAAATAGATTCAATATTCTCGAGTAAAGCTAAATTTTAAGATATCAATATCCAATACCCTATACTTTCTTCCATGAAACCAAATTATCTTTTCATGTGCTTCTATTTAAAGTAAAATAAACAGATGACAAGTTTAAAATAATTTTGCTTTTGGTAAGTATCTCCATCATTGTCTAGACCTTTCAATGTTGAGTATAGGTTTCAATATTTTGTTTTCCTTCTGTCTTATTCATAACTGAAGCCACGTTTCACTGTTTTGTTTTCCTTTTGTCCTTAGTCATAACTGAAGACTTTTGTGATGTCAATACAAATTAATTACTTGTGGAATTCCATTCTTAAATATCAAACATATAAATTTGTTTGTCTCATGTCTCGGTCTTACAGGTAAATTGTCAGGATTCTTATCACATGCAGTAATCGATTCTCCAGTAATTTTCTCACAGCTTGCACTCTTTTCCTTATATTAAAGGAAAAGTCAAGTCATAAAAAGTCAGTATCGTGTTAAAAATGAGTGCCATTTTTAACTATTGAAAGTTCAATGGTTTGAATGAGGTTACATAAAGCTTGAACCCCAAGCAAAAGCATAAAAAGCTAAATTACACAGAGTTGAGTAGCTGATTTTGACCAAATGGAACAAACGTAAGACAAAATGGCATAATATAGTGAATCCGAATATATTAAGACCCATTTGCCAAGTAGCAATTCTGTCATGCATTTTTTTTTTTTCAGCATGGCGTTGTCATAACTTTTCGGGGCATAAAGTTGCAACTGTTGGCCCCTTTGGTCCATATTGCATGTGAATAAATTGTTTGCTTAGATGCAGGCAATAAATAAATAATTTATAATTATTTAGCATTCAATTGGAGGCCATGGACTACAGAATTCAGAGAGTGGTCAATGGTCTTGAATCTTAAGGAGACTTTCTATATATTCACAACATTCTCGAGTCGTGTTGTAGAGTAAATGAACCAAGGAGTTATCTCCTTTAAGTTCTTCCTAGACCTAAGACAGAATAGAGATGTAAGCTATAGATTTTCCCAGATTTAAATTATACATGAAAAGACCTACGAGTTGATGGAATGAAAGGTTTACCCGGTGATCTGACGGTTATCCCTGCACATCCTTTAGTTGTTAGCTTTCTTGAAGATTCCCTTTGCTCTTACCAACATGGATCTGCACACATAGATACACAAAGAAACCTTTCACAAGATCAAATGAATCATGTATAAATGGATAATAGATCTAATAATGTATCATAACATCTGAAAACATTAATTCTCTACAAGGAAATATAGCAGTTACATATACATCCAAGTAAGGAGGAAAAACTTATACATCTTATATTAATGGACAAATGGATTACAACTTGTAATCAAAGAAGTTGATGCAGTCATTTCCCAAGTTCCTTGCCCAAGCTCTGTAATCAAACTACCAAAATAAGTTTGATTTCTCCTTTCTCCCCCCTTTTCCCATGAGAGACCTCCATTATTTATAGGATAGTAGAGATAAGATCAAAGGGTAGTTTGGATAAGATCTCCATGCCCAAGATGAAAAGCTTCTGGAGGTCGAACCACAAAAAATCTGGGGTTCAATCTCATCTCGCGAAACCAATCCTAAATAGGGAGTAACAAACCCGGTTGCACCCTGCATTCTTGCAGGGAGCGATTGATCGCCATTTGCAAGAGGACAAGGAGCGACCACAAATTTCTGGTCATGACCTGTAAAGGGACAACAAGCGACCAGACAAAAAGGTACTGCAAACTCAGGGCAAATGTGGTATAATTTAGTGTTTCAGACTGCTAACCAATGGATGATTCCCATCAGGTGATAAAGTGGAAAATAATTGTATAACAAATGCCCCCTAAAGTGTGAGATTAGAAGAGGTGTCTGATGGCCAAAATACTTTACAAACAAAATCAAAGAGATTTGAGTGAAGGAACCTGGAAAGAAACCATCATCGGTACAACATAATTATAACATCCTTGAGGCGGGCATACTCATGCTCGGTAATAAAAACTAAGCTTAGCTGCAAAAAATAGTACACTGCGGATCCATGCTTGATGCAGACAATTAGATCATGGCCATGAAAGAATCATTGTGGATCCATGTCACAAGTGAAAACATAACCATGACCAGATACAAATGTGGATCCATGTCACAGTATACAAATTAGTGAGAGGACTCAATGCCCGAGAGATCTTTGAAGTACTCATGAATAACTCCATCACAACTTGGGAGGGAATGCGATCAAGGAATAAATGGTCCCAACCCAAGGTCTTCGTCCCAAATCCTAATGGTACGAATCTACAACATGCAAATCAATGAGTTGAGGTTGAGCATGGTAGAAATCGTATGATTACCAGTCATTGATGTATACCGTTAATAGATGCAAGGGAATCCACCGATGATGATGATGGACCCCAAGATACCTAGTACGATATAGAGAGTGTGAATACATGAGTTGAGTTCTAACACTCGTAGATTCATTCAACATGAGCCAATGATGTAAACCCACTGTCAAAATGCAAATGAATCTACCATTGATGTTTGCAAATCCCAGGGTACTAACTGGTTTCTAGATTTCAAACCTGGATAAAGATTTGAAGTTGACAGGATGAAATTCGTCGAAGGAGGGCCTTGATGTATCACCCATCAATCGACACAAAAAACATAAAGGTAGATGGTGTGAAGAGCATAAGAGTATAACACAAATGACTCAG
>WSFP011479868.1:0-16355 GCA_009831015.1 Picea engelmannii
CTCTCTAACTGGGTGTACAAACTTCTACATAACTCAAAAATGTTTCTAGGGTTTCCCTTGGCTACTTGCCTACTCTAAAATTCATTCTACGCTATCTTAGTTCAGTCTCATTACAGAACCGAAGTGGAAACTCCTTCTCTATTTACAATTTCAAAACTTGCCTCAAAGGGTAAAATTTAGCACCGATTCAAGCTTGGCGCTAAAGGTGAATTCCGGTGCTGAGTGGAGTCAGATTCTGAAATCAATTGTAACTACCCCCGTTGAAGTTCTGGAAGAACTCTCACATGTTGAGTGGTGCCACCTCTGTGCGCTTGCCAACGATTCTCCTCCATCACATAATATGTAATTTTGAGGATATTTTGGCCATTTGGAGGGGTATTTGATCCCAGAAAGAGGCTATATCTTCAGGGGAAGTTGGGATTCTCTTGTTGAGCATAAAAACTATATAAACTAGGCCTTTTGAAGCTTGAGGGTAACTTTTTGATGCAGGGGTTTTGAGGAGAAACTTGTATTTTTGGCCTTTTCTCATGTTTTGAGAGGCATTTTGTCATGTTCTTGGGAGGAGTTTGATGAGGAATGTATGAATCTAAGAAATAAGGTCTTGCACAATAGATTTGAGGCATGTTTTGTAACAGAAAAGAGCCAATTCAAAGAGAACTTGAGCATTTGAAGAGAAATAAAGAGGTCCTCCACTTAGAAGCAGGTCGAGAGACGTAGCCAACGATTGGTGAACTCCGTTAACAAGTTCTTGTCTCTATTTCTCATTCTTGGTTCTTGTTATATTCTCTTAATTTGCAACATGGTTTATGATAGATGATGTCTTTAATCACTTACAAGCATCAAGTAAAATTCATAGGTATTATTTTGCAATGAGTTAATGAGTTTTATGTGTTTCACATTCTTATCGATCCGATGCATAAAGTAAATTGAACTTAACTTGTAATTTGTTAGTAAAACCTCACATTTTTGGATCACTGATACACCTCCCTTTCGGGGGATTCAACAATAGGCTGGATCAATAATTCTCAGAGCTCTATATCTGCTACTGCACTCTCTCCAAGAGAATGTACCACCTATAGAGAGTTTCTCACAGGCCTAAAAGCCTGCTTATTATATCCATGTGCCTAACAACCCTCTTAATCACTCCTGATCCTCAACACATGGGTATGGCCATGGGAGAAACACAAACTGGATGTGGGGAACAATATTCACAAGTCAATATGAAGGAAACCCATAGGGTACATATGCAACGAGGGTATCAATTTGACTTGTTGCAGAGGTTCAGGGTGTTTCAAAAATTCCATAAAGGCATTTTATGGTTACTGTGTGTTAGTTGGGTGCGTTGGTCAATCGGGGTAATGGATGGCTTGCATGGTCAGAATGGTCCGAAAAATGGTGAGAATCGTCAGAATGGTGAGAATGGTGAGAACTCCCCCCCATAAATCTATATGTGTTTTGGATGATCCTTGGATCTCCAGGAGCACGTTCCCATCCACTTGGAACTCGTTCCTCTCCCTGAAGGAACTTAGGAAAAATTAATATCCTCTTTACAACTTTTAGAGTAATAATATATTATTCTATTAAGCTCTTAAGCTTAGCACTTTTTCCTCAATCTCTTAGCCTCCTCCCTTTCCCAACCTAGTGGAGTTCAGTCTCCCATACTCTTTCTTCATGTTTTTTCTACACGCAATGATGTTGCTATATTAATAATATGAATATTTACATGTACAAAACATGCTCATGGCCTTTAAAATCTAGGCTCTCGGCCTAATCAACACATAAGCCTACCAATTTGTAAATACTTGGCTCACCAGTCTGCAAAACATGTTACATTCATAATTACAACTGGGGCTCAGCCTTGGGATATTAAAATCCCCTCCCCTTATTTTTTCATTGTCCTCAGTGAAACTCATTTACACAACATCAACAAGATTTTCAAAGTCTTCAAAAATATGTGGGTATTATGCCCGCATATCATCTTTTTTCTCCCATGTTGCATCCTCAGGACCATACCAAGTCCACTGGACATTTACAAGACTTATGGATCGATTCCAGAGCTACTTTTTTTTGCAGTCTAGTATGTGCACCAAATGCACTTGTAAAGCGCCTTCTTGCTCCACCTGAATAACATTCCAATCAATGACATTATTAGCATCAGGTATATATTTCTTGAGCAATGAGACATGAAATACATTATGAATAGTCAAGAATGCAGGCAATGCAAGAATATAAGCTACTGGTCCAATCCTTTCTAAAATTTCAAACGGTCCACAATATCTGGTTGCCAACTTGGAACAATTTCCCAGCTTCAAGGAACTTTTGTTGGCTTTCATATTCAAGAAAACATGATCACCCACTTTAAAATCCCTGTGAGATCTTCCTTTGTCAGAATATATTTTTTTCCTGTCTTGGGCAACATTCAAATTTTTCTTAATCTTTAACAATTTCTCTTACATTTCCCTAAGAAACTCTAGCCCAATTATTTCTTTATCAACTGGGTTGTCCCAATTTATTGGTGCGTTACACTTTCTGCCATAAAGTGCCTCAAATGGGCTCATCTTCAGTGATGCTTGGTATCCATTGTTGTAAGAAAACTCTACCAAGTGTAGGTAGTCTTTCCATCTAGATGGTTTTGCCATCACATACATTCTTAACACATCTTCTATCACTTGATTTACTCTTTATGTTTGTCCATCAGACTCAGGATGATAAGTTGTGTTGAAGTTCAGGCTCGTTCCAAGCCCCTTGAATAATCCTCTCCAAAACTTTGAGGTAAATTTTGGGTCTCTATCAAACACAATTGTATTGGGAATACCGTGCAATGGTGATACTTCCCTCAGATAAATATCAACAACAATAGATGTCATGTGAGTAGTCTTCAAGGGAATAAAACGGGCAGTCTTTGTAAGCTTATCCACCATCACCATGATGGGATCATGTTGCTTGTTTGTTCTGGGTAATCCTGTGATGAAATCAATTTTCACCACATCCCACTTTGACTCAAGAATGGGTAATGGTTGTAGCAACACAACTGGGTGTCTATGCTCTGCTTTGACCCTTTGACACTCCATACATATGGCAATGTACTCTGCAATTTCTTTCTTCATTCCTGGCCAATAGTAATGGATTTTGACTGCTACCACCATTTTCTGATATCCAGGGTGCCCAACATAAGGCACATTATGCATCTCTATCAAGATCATACTCCTCAATTCATAAGAACTGGGTACATAAATTATGTTCATGTACATGATTATTCCATCAACTTCCAATCTATAATCATCTATTTTCTGTAGCATCTTACCATGTTGTAACTTTGTTACCATTTCCATGTACTGCGTATCTACTTTTTCATCCCCCAAAATTTTGTCTTTAAGATCGGTTTGATACATGTTGATGGTTGTAGCATGTAGTTCATGAACTCTCCCGTTGAGTGCATCAACCACTTTGTTCTCCTTTCCTTTGATGTGCTTGATATCAAAGTCATATTCGCAAAGGAATTCCAACCATATTATTTGCATGGAATTTAAAGTAGGCTTATCAAACAAATATTTCAGACCATTATGGTATATTCTTAGCTCAAACCTCTTTCCCATGAGGTAGTGTCTCCATTTCTTTAGAGCGTGTAATATGGTTGCCAACTACAAATCGTGAGTGGCGTAGATCCTTTCGTTCTCTTTGAATTTCCTTGATTTAAATCATATCACAAACCCATTATGGCTGAGGAATCCACCCAATCCTTCTTTGCATGAGTATGTGCAAACCACAAATTCTTCATCTTCATCTGTAATATTCAGAATTGGAGCATTGGTTAATAGTTGTTTCAATTGTTGGAAGTTATTTTCACATTCTTGTGTCCATTGAAATTTTACCCCTTTTCTTTGCAAGGAAGTGATTGGGTGAGCAATCCTCGAAAATCCTGCAATGAATCTCCTGTAGTAGCGAGCTAGACCCATGAAGGATCTGACTTTTGTCACATTCTTAGGTTCTTCCCACCCTTTAATGACTTCAATATTTTCACGGTCTACTGTTATTCCCTCTTCGGATATTATATGTCCCAAATAGTGGATTCGATTTTGGAAAAATGAGCACATTCTCAACTTAGAAAACAATTGGTTCTCTCTTATCACCCGTAACAAAATCCTCAAGTGTTTCTCGTGCTCTTCCTTTGTCTTGGAATATACAAGGATTTAATCCAAAAAGGAAATGACAAACTTGTCTAAATATTCTCAGAAAACACCATTCATTAAGTACATGAAAACAACTGGTGCATTTGATAACCCAAATGGCACCATTGTGAATTTATAATGACCATACCTTGTCTTGAAGGTGGTATTAATGATGTCTTCATCCTTATTCCTTACATGATGGTATCCCGACTTGAGATCTATCTTTGAAAATATCCTTGCATCCTTCAATTGATCGAACAGATCATCAATCCTTGGTAGAGGATACATGTTCTTTATAGTTACTTTATTTAACTGCCTCAAGTCAATGCACAATCTCAGGGTCCCATCTTTCTTCTTCACAAATAACATTGGGGAACCCCAAGGTGACACACTTGGGTGTATGTACCCCTTCTTTGCAATTTATACAAGATGCATTTGCAGTTCTTTTAGTTCCGGTGTGATCATCTTGTAGGGAGTGTTTGATAATAGAGCTTCCCCAGGCATCAAATTTATAGATAAATCAATAGCTCTCTTTGGAGGTGGCCCTGGTATCTCCTTGAGAACATCTTCAAAATATTTTAGGATTTCATGATCCTCCAATTTTTGCACCTTATCCTTAGGTGCCTCATCCTGCATATAGACTGCAAATATTTGGGAGGCCTTCCTGTAAAAATTCTTTAGCTACATTGTTGATATTTACTAGACAGTAAATACCATAGGAATTCCTTGGAATGCTCTTAGATTTTCTTCCTCATCCAAGAAAGTGAATTCCTTGTTATGAAAATCTAATATGGCATGGTGTTGGTCCAACCAATCCATACCAATTAGGCAATCATATGATCCCAAAGGCAAGATGTTCAAATATTGCTTAGTTCTCAGTCAATTTATGCTCCTATAGCCAGATGGACCAACAAAGAGTTCCCATGTTTTCTTCTTGGTAATTGAAATATTTCCACTACCTTAGGATCTATATAGCTATGACTAGCCCTAGAACCAATTAAAATAGTAAATGCATGGTTATTGATCATACGTTCGAATTCAATCATGTTTGATTGAAACTCATCTTTCTTGTTGTTGAGGGTTGCATAGATTCTTGGTACTCTTCTACCCATTTCCTCCATTGTTCGGCTTGTTGAACATTGTGAACAACTCTCAATTTGTCCTTTCTATGTCGAGGGAAATATCTATACTTATGATCTCCATTAAAACCCCAACATTGCATACGCGTCATCCTTGGCCTTTTCCCACCTAATTCAACCATTCTGGGCTCCCTCAAAACTGGTTGTCCTTGAGGACTATTTGTGAAAAATAGTGGCTTGCTCCCCTTCTGCCTCCACTCCTTAAAATTTGTCCTGTCTTCCCAAGCTCTTTGGAAACTAGGCCTTTCCCTATGTTGACGATATAAACATTTTTCCTTTCTTATGGTTTCTTCCATAGTTTTAGGATCATCATACTGGATTTTGACACTGAGAAAAGGTGGCAATGACTCAGATATCTCTAGATATTGACTGTCTCATCCTTGATGAAAGGGACATACTTTAACAACTCTAAAAAACTTCTTTCCTATTCATCTATAGTCGTTCTTCCCAATTTAAGTTCAAAGAACTCTTTCATATTTTTTTCATAGTATCTCTTGGTTAAGCACTTATTTTCAAAATGTTTCTTTAATTCCTTCCATGTAACATTCTTCTGTCTGATGTGATGCACTTGCACAAGCTGATCCCACCACACAGATGCATTTCCTTTCATCTAATAGACTGTTATTCTCCCTTTTGCATGAGAGGAATAATTATGCAATTGAAAATATTTCCTCATGCCAAGTAGCCATGTCTTAGCCTCTTCATCTTTCTTGTACTCTCCCTCAAAAGTAGGAGGTTTGATATTATTCATTTCACCCTTCAGTTCATCTACTTCAGATATCCTATGATTTATAATAGGTGACGGAATTGAAATTTTGTGTGGCCTCCTTTTGGAATGTCTTTCAGAGTGATGGTGATGTCTGTTACCACTTTTTTCTCTCCTTTCCACATCAGGGAACTTGTGGCTCCCTGATTTTCTAGATCCACTTTCCTTATCCAACTTATTTTCAATTCTTTTTAGGATTTGCATTAACTTCATATTGAATTTTTCATGTTGCTCCTTGCCTCTCTTAAACCTTTCGTTATCTTCTTAATGAATTTGGAAATATTTTTGCAATTTTTTAATGATTTTCATCATGCTAACGTCTTTATCTATTTCTTCTCCATGCCCATTGGAGTTTTTTACTTCAACTACCAAATGGAAATCCATTCCTCTAACTTCATCTTCTGGACTGTAAGCATCATGTTCCTCCTCCATTACTCTGCACTATGTAACAATTCAATCTGGTTCTGACAATTGCTAACTCTGCAAAATGTGCAATGAACCAAATTTTGCCAGGTAATCAGTCTTTAATAATTTTACAGAGTAATTTTAACAATCTGATTCAACAAAAGAATATCATACTCCATTTTCTGTGGGTCTTTGGTCGATCAAGAATCCCCACGGCTCTATCTTTGAGCCCTGCTCTTTTCTAAAATTCACTTTTGGGCGCTAGCCCCTTCTCCTTCATCCCTTAATTCACATGTGACCACGGTTGTGACCAAGTGCTAATAGTTGGGTGCTTATTCAGAGAATTGAAACTTTGGGGCTATATATCTTCATAGGTTTCCCTTTTCTCACATCACAAGCATCACAAAATATTGAACCGACGAACTCGCAAAGGACGGTGGATCTATGGTCCACATACCCTATTCAGGTCTACGATGGATAGGAGCTCCGGGACTCCACGCTTCGGCCGTTTCCAAAGAACATCATAACAAATATCCCAGAGTGCTACATTGGAGAACTCATGACGTGGGCTGGATCAATGGTCCTCAGCTTCCCAACATCCAATGACTAATATTTACTACGAAACTTTGGGCTTCGGGAGTTCCAGATTGTCCAAAATCTTAATCCTCCTGGAGTGCCAAGTCTTTGGACTATTGTAGCTATTTCCAGGTACAAATTCATTTGACACTTAGAATGCCTAGGGGAGATCAACATCACCCAGGTGACATCATCATTCCATGTCACATCCACTTCTTCGAGACTTCCTGGCTCTGGGACTTCGGAGCTTCCGGGTATCGAGACTTCGAAGGATTTCTTCCTCCCACTCAATCATGAACCATTTATTATGGAGTGTCAAGCCTTCGGACCTTGGGATATGATTCCACGCATCCCCTATGACCAACGGTTAAGATTAACTCTAGCCTTTGGGCCTTCGGGAGTTCTCTACTCAATGCTAATTGTAAATACTTTCCTCTGGAGTACCAAGTCTCCCGACTTCACAATCTGGTGCCACACGTCTACTGGGGTCAAGTTATCATGGGTACGGTCTACTTAAATTCTCTGTGAAGGTTTTAACTACTTTATGTATTCATCAGGGGCCCCACTACCCATGCTCAAGAGGATTTCCACATGGTGAAATACTAGATGCAAACACGTGGCCCTATATGACGGGTGACACGTGTCACGTTCTAACTGGAATTTCTATATTTCAAAGGTTCTTAACTCACTGACACGTGGCACACATCCCATGTGTCCATGTCATCCTTGGTGACCTGAGCAGGCCACATCAATTCAAGACTTTGGGCTTCGAAATATTTTACACTCGCAAACTCCAATTCTCCCAAACGTCGAACTCTCGAACAAGTTGATCTTATGACACACGTATCATTTTATGAACAATCTGGATGAACTACGGACTTTGGGACTTCGAGAGTTTTCACTCTATCACAACTTGCTTCTTCCAAATATTGAATTCCCACACAAGCCAATCTCCCGACACGTGTTTCTTTTGACAAACGGTTCGGATTAACTCCGGACTTTGGAACTTTGGGAGTTTTCACCTTAGCAAACTTTGTTTCTCCCAAATGTCGAATTCACGAACAAGGAAATCTTCCGACACGTGTTTCTTTTGATGAACGGTGTGGATTAAATCCGAACTTCGAGATTTTTATCCTTAGCACACTTTGTTTCTCCCAAATGTCTAATTCCCGAACAAGCCAATCTACCGACATGTGTCCCTTGGACGGTCCAGATTAAATCCATACTTCGGGACGTCGATATTTTTCACTCTATCCCACCTTATTACTCTCGAATGTCAAATTTCTGCATTTTTGTGAGATCTACAACTCACAATCATTTGCGTGCAGATCTGTCAGCTAAGATCAGTTTTTCACCAGTGTGCATTACCTTCTTATCTTGGCTTTCTCTAACAGTTCTGATATGTATTCAGCCAAAAACAATGGTCAAGCACTTCTCCCCAGATCTATAGTGTAAATCCACTTTGGGACTTCATAACTTTCGGCTTCTGCCCCTTTTGTTCTATAACACATATACTTTACGGAAGTCACGAAGTCAGAAGGACTTGGAGGTTAACTCTCATGCACTTTTTTTCCATACCTTACAGATGGAAAAAGTCGGCCTTTCCATTGTCCAGACCTTATGCCCCAAATTCAAACCTTGTAGACTAAAACAATAGTTGTTGTGGATTCTTTCTCCATTTCCATTGCTTAAACCATTATACCTTTTGAGTTTCCTACCACGACCAAGGTATTCTATTGACACATAGGGACTCTCTTAACTCATATTTTCTCCATTTTGACAATATCTTTGTCTGAATCCCGATTCTAATTTCCACTTCTTCGGCCTAATGTAGGCTCAGTGCTGAAAGCATGGCTCTGAACTTGAATTTTTTCCATTTCGACAAGAATTATTTTTTAAAACTTTTTCTTCAACTTCCACTATCATGGCCGATCCAAGATCAATGTTGAAACCATGGCTCTGATACCAATTTGTAACATCCGCAACCACTCAGACCAGGCCATACTACTCTAGATTACGCTCTGATACCATCTTGTAACATCCACGACCACCACCAAGCTGAAAAGACGTTACCTCAGACACACACGATCTCAAGCTCTGTTATAGGTAATTAAAAATTGTCCATTCCTAGAGATAGACATGTTGGGCAATGGCATACATAGCTCTTTGCAGAATAAATCACATATAAACTTAACAACAATAAATATAGATAACATGAAAATGTACATGCAGTGAAACACACGATATTATTACAAAAATCACAGATATGCACTAAAATACATCATTTAACCATTAAGAATGAAAATGATACTTATCTCTTAATTGAAGTACACCAACTGCATGAAAAACTTCCATGAACCTCCCAATTGTAGACCACACTATTCCTCACTCTAATTAGGGTCACCCGTCAGCTGGGACTAAACTCCACCGGGTGAGGGATTCCTAGGCTAGGCAAGGACAATATGAAGTTGCACAGTACAACATGAAGGATTTCTTCCAAGGATCCACTTACACTCACAACTCACAGATTCTCATTCCCCGCATGCCTATCCCACCCCAGGAGTGTACACCTTCACTATCACACAATCCATCGACTGCTACACCTCCCTTTTTGGGGCTTCAGAAACAGGCCAGATCAGGAATTCTCAGAGATGTGTAGCTGCTACGAGACTCCCTCCAGGAGAAATCACTTCCTCAGTACACTCTCTCACCTCAAGAGAGTTTCTCACAAACTTGGCAACCTTCTTCTTCTATACACATGCCTGACAACCTGCTTCTTCACTCCAGCTCCTCAACACATGGGCATGGTGATGGCAGCAACACAAATTGGATATGGGGAATGGTACTGACAGGAAAATACGTAAGCAACCCCCATGGTACAGGTTCAACAAGGGTATCAATTCGGCTTGTTGCAGAGGTTTAGGGTGTTTCAGGAATTCCACAATGGTGTTCCAGGGTTACTGTATGCTTGTTGGGTGCACTGGTCAATCAGGGTAAAAAATGGGGAGCATGGTGAGAATGGTCCGAAAAATGGTGAGAATCGTCCAAATTGTGAGAATGGTGAGAATGCCCGCCCATAAATATGCATATGTTTTGGATGACACTTGGGTCTCTAGGAGCACGTTCCCCCCCACTTGGAACTCATTCCTCTCTCTAAAAGAACTTAGGATAAATTAATATCCTCTTTACAACTTTTAGAATAATAATATATTATTATATTAGCCTCTTAATCTTATCCCTTTTTTCGCAATCTCTTTGCCTCCTCCCTTGCCCAACCTAGTGGAGTTCATTCCCCCATACGCTTTATTCATGGTCGGTCTACATGCAATGATGTTTATATATTAATAATATGAATATTTACATGTACAAAACAGGCTCTTGGCCTTTAGCATCTAGGATCTTGGCCTAATCAACACATAATCCTAGCATCTTATAAATACTTGGCTCACCATCCTACAAAACATGTTACATTCATAATTACAACTGAGGCTCGACCTTGGGATATTACACTACATAAGCCCCCGACCAATACATATAACTTTTATAAGAAAAATCTATTCATTGGGACAGATCCGACCTATCCAGTTGTGAAGTTGGTTATAGCCTCTTTGATAATTCAACATGAGGAAAAGACTACACGCACCTCAAGTGTTCCTTCGCCTAAGGAGGTATGAAGGGGGGGGAAAAAAGGTGAGAGACTTACAAGAAGTCTTTCTCAGGACCACCCACCCTGGGTGTTGTCCTTCCTTAATTTCCTGGATGGCCAAAATAGTCTGGGGGATGAAAGTTATGGACAATGGGATAAAAACAAGCTCACTGATTTTTAGGGAAATGAACTAAAGAAAGTGAACAACGGGTTTTTCACTTCCTTAAAGCGTTGTAAACTTTCCCAAAATGGATCCCGGGGATAAACTAGTGTCATGGGTAACTAACCAATGAATGCCTTGAGTAAAAGGGTGTGAGACAAGGGTGAAAAGGGATCTTAAAATATACAACCAATTACTTTTAAATGGATGTAAATTGCAAACCAAAAGTTGTTCGAAGCTTTCAAGACAGGGAAAGAAGCTAAGAATGGATTGATACCCCCCGGGATGACCTAGGAAGTGATCTCAGAATGTTTTTAAATCAAAAGTGGGCTGTAAAAGTGGATGAACAGCCTTGTTACAAGCTATTACAACTATGATATAAGGGAAAATATTCACAACTTCAATTTTGGTTCATGATTGAAAAGGTGGACTGACGAAAGGTTGACTTTAAGTATTGTATTGGTCAATTTTTAGTTTTTATCACATGCCTTGGCCACCACACCATTTTGAAGGTTATGCCTTTCAAGAAAACACATCTCGAAACTATACTAACCAGTATAAGAAGAGTAGTCCTAGTAGACCACGATGGTTAGGTTGAAGAGTGCCCCATCCAGTTAAGAGAAGCAGGGATTAGCCACTTCTCGTCACTAGCACTTTCGGGCTCTTAAATCCTCTTGGATGGAAGAAGGATAATTGAGAAAAGGAAGAGGATTAGGACCCCCCTAAAGAGGGATTTTGTTGATCTTACCCAAGAAGAGTAGTATTCCAACTGAGCTAAGATAATCAACTCCTTGACCATGTGGTACTAAGGAAATACCACTCGACTTGTACTAACTAGACAACTTCTAAGGGGCTCCTGATGAAGACTCCCTGGCTTTGACTCTTAATATCCTACAAAATTGAAATTGCATAAAATGAAATACCAGGCCATCCACGTGGTGAGGTCACATCTTGCTTTCAAAAACATGCCTCCTAGTTACTGAATTTGAAATCTATTTAAAAATATATATACATAAAATAAGTAAATAGATAAGTGACATATATGTCACAGATAAATAATATGTATATGTAAATATCTAAATAATATAATTTTTTGTTTTCAGTGTATGGGGCAGACCCCTGAATTGTTTTTCAATTTTTTGTTTTGTGGCGGTTTGCATGTATTTAGCTTGATAATTTTTCATGGGCCCTTTAGGGGAAACCACCTGTAGATTAGTGAGCGAAAAGTGATACAATGAAAATATAGCAAGATCATATAATTACAAAATGACAATTACACCATTCAACACAAAGGAATGGGTTGAGGCTCTTTGTGAGTGGAAAAGCCACCATGTGCATGAAAGCCCCAACTAACTCCTTGTATGGAGATTGGAAATTTAGTGTTTGAAAGATAAAAAAATGTGATGATTACCTGAGCAATTATGAATCATATTTTTAACATGAATTCACAAGAGAACTATTCAAACTATCTACACAACTCAAACATATAAACATTGGTATGTGTACTAAACATTTTGGAGTGAGTGCAAGTGATAAGTAAAGTGAATATGAGAGTGATTGGGTAAGTTCACCGATCAAAATTTATGTTTTTCTTCGCTTCCCTACTGGCCCCATTGCCTCAAACAGGTCTCTAGGTGGTCCCCAACCTCTTAAGAGAGGAAAAGTGGGTGACCGGTTGTATCCTTGCAGGAAAACAACGAAATTTTAGTATTTATGCATGGAAAAACTGAAATAAATATAACATAAATTTACACATAAGAAGTATATAACAACCAACTAAGATGGTTGTCCTCTGGGGGGGAAATTGACCAAAATGACCGATTTTCCTATTTGGGACAACAAGTTTAATGGTAAGAAAACATAACAGAAATATACATGAATGAAAAGATAAAGAAAACAAGTATGGACAATTAGCTAAGAGGTCTATTTAAGGGTTATCCTAAGGGGCCCTACGACTCCCAGCCACTAGCTAAGGCTGAAAACAATTGAATACTTCATAAAATATGCACTAAAACACATTAAACAAAATAAACCAAGCTGTTAGAAGATGAAAGTAAGCAAGTTAAATCGAAAGTAAGCAAGTTAAACCCAAGGAAGCAACAACAAACACCTAGTTAACCAATCCCCCCTAGAGATAACTAACATAAAAAGCATTTACCCCTACCCCTCAACACTGAACCAACAACTGACACATCCAACAACTAAAATCTAACAAGTATCACAGACACAAAGAGTCTTGGAAATTTCAACACAGCTTTGTTACTATATTCATCCTCCTCTTTTACAATGCCAACCCTCTTATTTATAAAGGAGAGGTGAAGGCTTAGGGTTAGGTCACAAGACACTTGTCACTTTTGGAAAAGTGACAAGTGGACCATCCCTAAAGTACTTTTGTCTTTTTACAAAAAATAACTTTATCGCAAAGTAATCTTATCTAAAAATAATCTTATCCTAAAAGGGAACCTTATCCAAAAAGGGAATGAAATCAAATTTTACTTGACCCTTCAATTACATAGTAATACATGCCAAAAAGTAAATCACACGAGAGTTCATATTATGAAAAGTCATTTTTCATAAAATGACAAAGTTTGATATGCCACATCACCATTTTCCTTGGGATTTGTGCCATCCCAAAGGATCTTTCATTATTGTCATGTTTTGTAGCTATAGGGGAGGTGGTTTAGGACAATGCTCGATGATCCATGGCTGTCGGATCCACCGGGATGAAGCCCCAAGGTGTGGGGAATTCGCTAAGCTGCTTAAGAGGGCAAGGCGACTTTGGGCTTTGGCCTTTGTAAGTAAGGAAATTCTCATTGTTAAGGCACTTTTCAGGCCTAATTATGCCCCCCCCCTTTGTTGCCTATAAGTTTCCCTGTGAGTTGGTTGAAACATGGCTTCGATTTGGGCCCATTTTGGTGAAGCGACCCCTTGGGCATGAAGCTTGAGAGTCATAGCCAAAAAAATGGTCTTTACTATGCCCATGTTGTAGCTTTGTCTGCTATCTTTCCACTACCTTTCGTTTGGCGCAAATCCAACTCCGGATGAGTAAGGTATGGCCCTAGGAAGGTACACGGAAGGAGGCGACCGAGTGATTGATCAGGGAAAAATTTGAAGTTGGGGTAAAATTGATCCAGGTGGATATCGATGGCTAGCTACCTTTTCCGATTGGCTCAAAACAATTTTCTGGCTATTTTGGCAATTTACTATTTTTAGCAGTTTTAAACTTTTGGGGCCAATTTGAGGGCCCAAATGAAGGTTTTTAGAGATCGAGGTTTTTAGTGATAACCTATGGCATGATTTAGGGTCCAAAATGAATCTCCTCGAAGATACCTTTCCAACGGGCTATCATACGCCTAAAACGAAGATCGTATGCAAACGTTACAACCCCGAGAAGTTAATGAACTAACTTACCCAAACAGGGCCCACATGACTTTTGGCGCTTCATCTTCTAGGGTTAGGATGTCTAGAGTTTTCATCATTCTTGTTTATTGTAAAAAGGCCTTCAGAGCCTCATTGTAATCATCTTCTTGTGAATGCGAGTAGTCGTAACATCTCTTCTCAGAGATAAGTTGTCACCATTCTAGCGAGTCTTTCACTCTGTATTTTACCATCTTTGTACATTTTTTTCATTAATATAAATTGTGTATTACTGTATATATGTGTTTATGGTTGCATCTCTGATAAATTTATGTTATATTATTGAATATCTGTGATATCTCTGTGCATTTCTTTATTATATCTCCATTCTCATTTCATGTCGAAAATAATCTGGATCAAAAATTCTGGGCTGGACACCAGAATTGACAGGCTGCTACAAGCCTGCATACCTGTAGCTGAAATGGGTTTTCCCCACCTGGCCAAATCTGGCCTCGAAGGCCCCCAATTAGGTATCCTTCTGGGGCATGCTTATAGGGCCAATAATGAGTCCCTGTCACTCTGGGACATGTCACTAGAAATCTGGGTTGAATTTGTTGAGACGAATGTCATGGATGCATTCTAGACTTCGCCTCGGTCGTTTTGACTATTCACGGGTGAAAATCTGCCTCTGTATAGAGGAGTTATAGAATTAAAATTTCGAGTGACTCTTAGAGGGGGGGGATTTAAATTATACTATATAGGTCTAAACATATAAATAAAATTTATTTTATAAATTTAAGAATTTTATTATAAATTTAAATAAAATCTTATTTTTAATATATATAATAATATCTATTTATATATATTATATATATAATATATATATATATATATATATACAATAAAATATAATTTAAAAATTAATAAAATTAAAAAATTAAACATAAACGAAACTATATGTTAAAACTCATATAATAAAATTTAAACTTAATTTAAAATTTTAAAACAAAATTTTAAACCCCCTTAGCCTACACCCCTGGTCGCCCATACGACCAGGGACGAACCCCCAATTATGATCCTGCGGGGAGGAGCTGTGGTGGAGCTCGCGAGGGAGGCTACGCACAGGAGGAAGGTTGGAGTGGGTGGAGCTGGGGGGATTGGTGCGAGGGTTTTACACGCAGGTGGAAAGGGGGAATGTGGGGCAGAGGGGAGAGGGGATGGAGTGGTGGATGCGTAGAGGTAATGGGGAGAGGGATAACATCTAGGGAGGAGGTGGAGATATGGTGAGGGGGTGGTGTTTGTGGGAAAGGTTGTCGTGCGTAGAAGGAGAAGGGGTCGGGGAAGAGGGCTAGGGGGGAATGGAGGTGAGGGTGAACGCACGTGAGAAGAGGAGAGGAGGAGCTCAGGGTGCGTGGGGGATGGAGCAGAGGGGAATGGAGGAGGAGGGGGATGAGGGAGATGGAGGAGAGGAGGAGGGTGTACGCGGAGGAGGGAGTGAGTTGGGGTTTCCGGCATGGAGGGCAAGCTGGAGGAGGACGTCGGGAAAGGCTGCGTGCATGCAGGTGGAAGGAGCAACACGCGCACATGGGGATGGAGAGAGCGAAGAAAGTAAAGAGATGGGAGGTGGGTGAGTGGAGAGGAATAGTGGAGAAGGGGGCCAAGTTGCAAATCTTGTGGTGGTGCCCAGGTGGTGGACGGGTGGCCAGCCTGTTGGTTGTGGAGCCTGATTATCTTCCTGATTTAGAGGTATTTTACTTTCAATCGTGTTTATACCTCGTGAAGTATTTACACCCAAAAGTATGTACACTCTTCCACGCGAGGGTGTGCAGAGGGGGGGTTACCCCCTCTGCGGGGTCCAAGGGGGCTATCCCCCTGGCTGGGGGGTCTGGGGGCAAGCGGGCCCCCATTGGGGGTTCAGGGGCGAAGCCCCCAAAGAAAAACTTGCCTTGTAAAAGTATATTGTAATTTCATTGTAAATCTGGAACGTTCATTATAAGGTCGCAGATCTAACGATAGAGATTATGTTAGGGTTTTTTTCCCTAGAAGGAAACCCTCTTTTATGAGGGAAATGTATTGCGGCTATGTATGTTGGCGAGTATTGTATTTTGAGAGAGGAGATTGTGAGAGAAAGAAGAGG
>WSFP011479871.1:0-16353 GCA_009831015.1 Picea engelmannii
AATCTATTAAACATACCTAGATCCATACTCTAGAAACAAAAATTTCCACTTATCTTACTTCTACAGAGCACAAAGCTTTCAGATGTAAAACTTTTCACTATTCTTACTTTTATCAGAGTACAAAGCTTGCAGATCTTACCTCTTTTAATCAGAATTCTTACTTTTACCTTTATTAGAGCACAAAGCTTTCAGATCTTACTTCTTTCCTTCAGATCTGACCTCTTTTCTTCAGATCAGGCTTCTTTCTTTAGCACATAGATTTATAAATCAAACATAATACTGCGCACTAGGGAAACCGATCTACACACAGAGCTTCTATTTTCTTTACTTCAATTCCCAACAATCACAGTTTTAGTCCCGACAATGGAACCATTTTTGGCACAGGGGTAGACCTGGGGTTCAACGCTACAACAACGCACCAACAAAACCCTAACTACTGGCCCTTTCGACAACACCTACGAAGTAGATGAATTCTCACTCGAGGTAGAGGCAGGGTGGTTGCAGGACTCAAGTGTCTGCAACCTTAGCTTGGACACATATCATCTGTGATTATAATACTTAACAGAGCACTTAGCATCAACAGTTCATCAATATTCAACCAATAACTACTGCGCAGATAGAACAAAGCATCACATCATTCACTCAGATATGATGTATTTAAGCACTTTATCATACACAAGTAGGTTATATCTAGCAGATCAAGCACTAAGAACCTTCATATAGATTGGATCTAACATTATCACACATCATTAGCACAAAGCATAAGCATATTTATCTATCTCTATCAAAGCACTTAGCAAGAGAAGTTATAAACACATCAAGACAAGAACAAAGAGGAACAACATAGTGTTTATGTGGTTCACCCCCACCCTAGGGCTACATCCACCAACTCTTCTTCTTTATTGTCTTCAATCAATCGGTTACAAGCACATAGCCTCAAAACCCAACTTTGCCTACGACAGGAGATCTGCGCACCTCGCTAGACCCTCCTTCCTTGCACTATAACACAAAGCACTTCACATCCTATTACAATACCCTGCACCTAGCTCTGCAAGTCTCTCACAGTATGCATAGAGAATCTATAAGTCATACTTGCACTTAGCACTTAGCTTATTAGCCTTACATCTCATAGATTGTCTCTCTTAGCACTTATCCATCTTGCACACACATTCTATATTGCCTAGACATCTATATATACATTACAAAATAGGCCCAAACATGGGTAAACCCATGGGCCAACATCCCATTCCCGTTACATATTCCCATATCCCAAAAAGGACCCAAAAAGGGTATGAGATCCTGCGATCCCTGATTCGTCTTGCGCTCCATCTTCGACATACTGTCGAAGTCCCAAAATAGGTCAAAATTGACTAGATCCCTCAAAACTTGGTCAAGGGCCAACATAAGAGAAAGACATTCTCTTTATGTTTCAAGATTCAATCCCAACTCTGGAACTCAATTTTAAACAAAAAAAATATCACATATATATGCTAGGTTTCAAAATATGAGTTAGCTAATAACTATGACCCACAAAGGAAAGGATTGGTAATGTTCTCTTTGAGGGCATCAAAATTTATGACAGAGGTCAAACTGTGTTGGTTCAATACCAGGGCCATGCAAATAATTTTTACACAAAACTTAGTTGGGCAAAGAATATATCTTAATAGCTCAAGGTAAAGGTTATGGGTATACCATATTCAAAACAAAATCCACCATATGTTTCCAAGGATCCCAAAGAGTCGACCCCAAGTCAAAAAATTTAATAAATTTGTTTTCATTTCTTTAATGGATGTGAAGAGTGTATGCATAAATAAAAGAGGAAGAAAAACTATTTCTTCATAGAGTTATTCCATACCCAAAAGGAGAAAGGAGAACACACTAAAAAACCAATCAATACAGAGCTAGACTTTTAAATTATCACTGCAAGACAAACATACATTTGATGGAAAACAAGTTGATATCTACGTACCTTCTCAAGTGCTTTAAATACCCTTGAAAACTGGTGTAAACAATTATGAAAACTACTAAGGCCAAGCTCTATAACCAGATTGATGACACAACAAAACTTGAACAACTCAAATGAAAAATGAAATGCCAAAACCAAAATGTGAAGGTGGTATGTGCATGACATAGGTGTTAATTCCCACATTCCTGTGCATTGAATGTAGGGTTGTAGGGTG
Organism: Picea engelmannii; assembly: GCA_009831015.1. Classification (NCBI taxonomy): domain Eukaryota; kingdom Viridiplantae; phylum Streptophyta; class Pinopsida; order Pinales; family Pinaceae; genus Picea; species Picea engelmannii. The sequence continues at coordinate 2,181 of WSFP011479871.1, forward strand.
GCCTTCACGTCACTTCGAATCTAGACATGCAACCTTGCCTATGCCACGTCTGATTTCCAATTTCAAACATACAACATGGCATTCGATTACCCAATAAGCGATTGCCAAATATGCAGGGGAAATGCCATATCAACCAATGTAAATGCACATATTGACTTCCCACTTTTCATATATGAATGATGGCTTGAGAAATGTACTTAGGGTTAGAGCCACATTTATTATGAATGACAACCGTAGGAAACAAATATATCACTCCAAGCAATTCATATAAAAAAGATCGAACATCAACATTGACCCCTCACTTATACCATATGCAATATGTAGTTCAATCTTTTATCATGTATAATGTGCATGATCATATTTGCAATATAACAATTATTATATATAGTTTGGGTGCCTTCTTATCAATTGTAGTATGATGATATATTACAAACCTTTTGAATGCCAAACCATTAATGTATGCAAATAAAACCTTTATTTTGAAAATTTATCAATATCAAGTTGATATGCTTGTAATAAAACTCTACTTGTTGCCATGACATGTGCCTTATCTTGGTGAATAAAATGAACCTTCATAAATTATATCCAAAGGCACTTGGTGAGAATAATATATCCTTTTCGAGCTTTGATGAGTGTAACCTCATTCTTTTATGGACCTCATAATCATATTATATGATGAAAACATTAACATTGCCATATGTGGATCATCATAACATTTGAATTGAATTATTGTAGCAAGTTGGAAATCATGCATACATTTAAACTTAAGGAATAATTGAAAATAAACCATCATTTCTTTTACTCCTAGGGGGTCCCACCTACTAATTATAATATTACATTAAGTTTTTAAATATGCCTTGCAACCATTTATTGGCTATATAGCTAGTGGCAATTTTACAAGTCAACAATGGGTTTATTACTTATTTAATATAATGTCACCATACCTTCTAAATTCATTGGAATGTCCTACATAATTATCCCCATTATTTAACTCAATTGGTTAATTGACAATTGTTGTGGAAAATTTTGCCTCGCAGATAGGTGAAACCCCCCTTGGATTAAGACTCCTTTGATCCAAGACAGAAGATAACAAATGGTTTACTACTTTCCCCTTAAATATATTCTACATGTCAACAATCAGAATGAGAAGAGAAGGATAGATGAACTACCTATTTTCTGTCGGTTTTCCTCACTCCTCCAACCCATGATCTTGATGTCCAAGCTCTTGGTGCAAGAAAGGTCCTGCAAGGAACAAAGCAATACCTCCTTTTTCCACGATATATTGTTAATTATAATATACATATCTATATTGAATTAGACAAGAATAGACATGCATAGTGAAAAATATAAGCATGAGGGGAATAGGCCAAGTTATATTATATGGAAAGAAATAAGTAATGAAGCATTTATAGCCTTAATGTCATTGTTGCAATAGTTCATCCAATCTCTCCTTTCCATCCCTTTGAACGTCAGAAGACCATCGATATGATACTCTGGAATCATTTCTCTCCCTTCACCCAATAATGGCCTCCATTATATAGGAGTTGAGGCATAACAACTATAGGATAATTTTGATTAAAGGATGGGATCAATTGAGGATTTAGTTAAACATACAAGATAGACCTTGCCTTGGATAGAGGGTAGCTCGAACCAACCTATAACCAATTGAAATCTCCCAGAAATCACCTCTGAAAATAAGGCATGATAGTTGTAACTACTTCATCACCCCCTCGGAATTGAGAACAGGGTGAGATTATCGCTCCTTTATAACTAGACAAGGAGTGATGACAAGAGTTCATCCTCCTCTCTATATGGGAAGGGGAGCGACGATCATAAAAAAGGCCAAAAATTCAAGGTGAAAGATAGTGTTTTGACCTCCAAATGATAGGTTTCCCCTCGAATATGTCTAGGGATTACGACAAACACTCCCACATGGTGATGAAATTGCGACACTTAATTGCATCACTTGATAAAGTGTAATTCTTAAGTGCGGCACTTGGTAGTGTGACAAACATGTGTGTAACATATGCCCCCTAAAGCATGAGGTCATAATAAAAGTTGATGGAAAAACACTTTACAAAAACATGTATGTAAGGGTGATGGAATAGGAGAGATGGGAGGAATATGCAAACAAACATCAAACAATATATATGTGTCATCCCCGAGGTAGGCATACCCATGCTCAAAATAAAATGACTCAAAGCATGACTGCTGACCAATAAATTGCAGATCCATGAAAGCATTGACTAAGGATATGGCCACCAAATATACACTGTGGATCCATACCTTCTATGATGCTCTCAGGTTGTAGCCATGAAAGAATACACAGTGGAGCTACGATATGAAAAAAACATAGCCACAAACCAATACAAAGTGGATCTATGTGACATCATATACATCAATGATATTGCCAACATGATGGCCATACTAGAATCTAATTAAGTACTCAAATAATCTCCATTGCAACCTGAGTGAGGCACGTAATAGAAATGGGTGCCTAAGGGGTTCCTAGGGTCTTCGTCTCAATCCCAAAATGGTATGATTCTAGCCACATGAATATATGTGTTGATGTAGAACATGGTAGAAACCACCTGATTATTGGTCATTGACGTATACCATTAACAAGTGCGAGTGAAATCACCAATGATGACAATGAATCCTAAGGTATCCTAATGCATTCCAACGAATGTGAATAAATGATTTGAAGTCGAACATTCGTGGAATAATTTGCTCAGAGGCCAATGATGTAAACGTACTATTGAAAGCGAGGAGACCTGCCATTGGGGCATGCATGTTCCAAGGTACTAATTGGTTTCTAAGTCTAATTCTCAGATAATGTGTTGAAGTTGATAGGAACAGACTCATCGAAGGAGGGCCATGATATGTTCCACCATTATCGACACAAAAATAACATAGGAAAGTGATGTAAGATAATATATCAAATGAACATGAACTAACATGAGGATAAAGGTTGGTAATACTGCAGAATGGTTGATTTGGTATGAAACTTCCCTTAAACATTGTGAGGCCCGACAAATGACTTGGCAGTATTGAATTGATCAGGTATAGACCAAAACATCGTGTGACGATAATTGGGGTACTCTCTGGGTGGGCTGAAGGAGTATAATTGACTCATAGGATTGGTATGACTCAGAGACAAGAAAACTACCCAACTGTAAGACAAGACACAAATAGGTTCCATGTTCAAGGGTGACAATAAACAACTTCCATAATGCTTTCCAAAAAACTAACCCACTTCCCTCAAATTCCCCCCCACCTTGAATGATGAGTACCTCTTTGTTTTTTAACGAGCTTGAGGAGGATAACATATGCTCGATATATCTCATCTTTGATGAGTCCCTCATTACATGTTTAACAAACCCGAAGAAGGAGGGGTTCGATCCCATATGGTTCCTTCAATGTATAATTCTACGAGCCTAGAGAAGATAAACTTCACGGTCTTTTCACATTTAGAGAGTCTGAAAAGAACTTAAAGAAGACTCTAGGGTTGTTCTTTTTCGTAAATTTAGTCCCTCGAGCCCGAAAAGGTATAAAACAATACAGGGGAGAACTCTTCTATCCAAGGTTGACTAGAGTATTCATTTTTCATAATTAGTCCATCTGGTCTAAAAAATGGTTAAACTTACACTAAATAGATTCCCTTTCAAATCCTTTTAACGAGTGTGAAAGGAAAAAATATCGCTTGAAAATATTTTCATGTTTAGAGACGCTGAAAAGAGCTTAAAGGAGACTCCAAAGAGTTCCTTTTTCATATAGTTTTTATGAGACTGAAAAAGTGATAAAAGTATACTCGGTAAATTATTCTCATGTATTTACGAGCACAAGAAAGAACAAAGACTAATCTCGTCTAGGGAGAAGGAGTGGCATGCAACTAACTTCCAATGGGTGTAACGACTCCTAAGCAATGACTACGATATGGTGTAGCAAGTAGGCATGTCAAGCGAGGACCACTCATAGTAGCGTGTCTCTCTAGAGGATAACCACAAAATTGGAGCAGCGTGATGTGAATGGCTAGAGTCAAGAATAATTGCAGTGGACATAAGCAAGCAAGACAACAAATAATAGTGAATCAATAGCAAGCGCCACCATTAAGCAGACAATAAGATGCCTGCTTCATTTTTTAATGAGATTGAAACAAAGAATGAACTATGCTCGAAGTGTCTACTTCATTTTTTAACGAGCATGAAACAAAGAATGAAACTGTGCTAAGGGATGGTTTCATTTTTTAATGAGCTTGAAACCGAAAATGAACTATGCTTGGAATGATACCCATTGATGGGTTTCTTCCCAACGTGATGTCCAAAGGTTGGTACTTTGAGTGATACCCATTGGCGGGGTTTTTCGCAACATGATGTCCATAGGTTGATACATTCCCCCCAACATGATCAACATAAGTTAGTAGCTTAACTTCATCATGACGTCCAAAGGCTGGAGACATGCCCCCCAAGATTCATTTTGTCCACTGAATCTTCTTCTGCACCCGATTAGATTCTTGGCTACTAATAGGAATATGTTCATCAGAGAGGGAGGAAGAAAAATGATAAATCGATAGAGGCAGAGAAAATGAAGTTTCAGGTACTAGATCTAGTGGAAGAATCAACTCAATTGGAGGGGGACCCGTTTCATTTTTCAACGAGATTAACACAGACAAAGAACTATGCTCATGGTTATCTATTTCATTTTTTAACGAGCTTGACACATAAAGCAAACTATGCTCATGGTTATCTGTTTCATTTTTTAACGAGCTTGACACATAAAGTGAACTATGCTCAAAGTTACCTGTTTCATTTTTTAACGAGCTTGACACAGAAAACGAACTATATTCATGCATCTTGACCATGGCTTCTAAGAGGTCTTAATCATGCAGAAGGACAATTCTCTTGAAATAATATATGTCAAGAGACTTAATAGGGGTAACAGGGGAAAGATCAGGCTCCAAATCCCCCATTGAATAGTTCACCATGTCAACTACTAGATCTGAGTCTAAAGAAGTCGAGCATACAATGAGAGGCTCTTGCTCGTTATCAGTTGAAGGCATGGGACATGATACCACATAATTAACCTATGGCAGGAGGGATATCAATTTCATATAAGGAACATTCATGGAAGTCGAATGGTCGACATTCATATCAGGACTAACAAATGAAAGTTGGTCAATGGTCACAATGTTTCCATTATGAGGGAAATACATCACTCAAAAGAGTGTAGACACATAAAATTTCATAGCATAGACATAGTCCCTCCCAAGGAGTAAATTAAAATCCAAAGGGCCTTGGAATACCATAACATCGATACAAACAGTTTTTCCTCCTAAGGTGATGGGAAGATGAGGAAGGATTCCTAAGTGTTCACTGGATCTTCTATTAAAATCCAACAGATGATGGGTATCCAACACAAGCTGAGGGGAAACCATAAATTTCCAAGTAGTCAAGGATAGACTGCTAATAGAAGTGCCTTCGTCAATAATAGTGCGATGTATGATTGTATCACAAACCTGCACAGTGATTTGGAAAGGCATGTAAGAAGGAAGGTGAGGCTCCGCCACCCTATTAAAATCAAGCGAAATGACCTCAGTACTTGGAGGGAGTTCCATTGAAACAAATGAAATGCCCCCTTGTCCGAAGAAATATGAAGTGACAAGAAAAACTTGAATGGTATCCACTTCACTCTCCAAGGGAGGAATGGGATCGACTGAGGATTGAATCATACCAACCACTTTATCCACCAACGGTTGGTTGGGAGAGGACTCATGGGAAGCAACTGGAGGTTATTTCTTAGAAACAACAATGTCTTCCAACAATTGTAAATCTTCATCCATACGAGGGTAAAGGTAAGTGAGGTGCATTTCCTGACTAACCGACAAGGAATCTTAACTTTACCCTTTTTTCCCCCAACCTTATGATCAATGGTTGATGGGATATCCCCTGCATGACTTGTAGCAGCTGGAGACATACTTTGTTGGGAACTTGTTGACCACACTTCTAAGACCTTGGGAATACCAGGGAAATGGTTAAGAAGGTGGTCACCCTTACAAATATTGCAAGGGAATTTGGGCTTGTGAGCTATATTGGTAGGATTTTCAACATTATCAACACTCACGACAATGGCTGGTTGATTTACCCCCAAATTGATTTGCTTCTTCTTGTTCTTCCTTTTCTTCTTCTTCTTATCCTTTTGGTTACTAGCATCAAGGCTTTCACTAAGCGAGGAAGAAGAAAGGGAAGAAGATGCGATAGGTGAAGAAGGAAAAGGGTTAATAGGAGGTTGATGTTCTTGAGGTGGAGAGATTTCTTGGTCAGTAGCAGGGGAATTTGGGACCATAGAAGTGGAAAAAAACCATATTGGTAACTGCACAATGAAACCGTGAAGAGTCAATGTAGCAATGTAGGGAGGACCAATGTTTCCAAAACAAGGAAAATCATAAGGTTCCCCGTGAAAAGGGGTCCCTTAATTGGTAACATCAGGAACTATTTCCATGGATGTGGATTCAACCTGGGGTCTGCTAAACATTAAAGAGAACACACTAACAAAGTCCCTACAAGATAAGATAAATAAAACAACTCCCTTATTACATGGAGAAAATAAGTAAGGATATTTCAAAGACGGGATATGAGGCCATCAATGAAGAAACAAGCAACAATTACGATAAGATTCACTCAACAATCCCCCAAGGTGCAAGTAAGAGCCCGTAGGAAAATAACCACCTGGTTCGCTGAAGCGGATATTGAACATCTATCGCAGGTACCACAAGGAGCCTTCCTTGCAAAAGGAATCCCCCTCACATTCATCTATATGGAATCCTAGGAGAGGTTACTATGTTTACTAATTCACAATGAATGACCAAGGGGGGGCATAGTCGATAATTAAGACTAACAAATGGGAATGGGAATTCCAAACAAAAATCCACGGCCCAAAACTAAGAATAAGTAGTGTCACCCCGAGGAATTGCCACTCTTTAAAGCCCCAAACTTGCAATAGTCCCACTAGGTGAACAAAAGAGGGGGAATCTCAGCCGATCACTTCACTTAACCTGGTGTTTGACTCATGTGTCATAGGATATTTCTCTACTAACATTAATTGCTATTACTGTATTTTACACTCTCTAGTATTCTAAAGTCTCATTCTTGTGGCCTTGAAGAGTTAAATCTCCACCCTACTCTCAAGGCCCTAAAATCCTAGACTTGTTGGTTTGCTATCAAAGAGAAAAAAGTCTAATTGATTTTAGATTATGTTCCTTCTTCCTTTTAATGGTTGTTTGTTACACAATAGGGTAAGTGGAAGTGGACTAGATGGTGTTATGACTTGACTCTAAACCGTGCTGAAAAATGAAATGCAAATATTTCATTTTCGATGAATGATAGCTATGGAAAAGAGGAGAGTGTTTTGTTTTCCCAGATGCATATTCCCAATGCAATTTACTTCTCTCTAAAGTGTGAGCTTGATCATGCCCCTCTAGAATGAAATATTTTCTTTTGTTAGTTTTTCAAATACAATGAAATAACTTCGAATGCAACTCTTTTTTACTTCTTTACTTTCAAACAAAATGAAATAATTCAATGATGATGCAAAGGATCATGCAATAAAAAGACGCAAACAAAAAATGCACTCAAAAAGTTGACAAGAACTCAAAGAATTCGAATGGAAGAACGCCTCCAACACACTTTCAAACAAGAACCCAAAAATGTTAAGTAAATGAAAACCACTTTTTGAAACCTCAAAATACATGTAGCAAAGATCAAAGATCAATGTAAAGTTGCAGCAAGGCCAAACAGTTCAGGAGTACACTCAAAGGATCATAAGTTTTCCCAAGAGGATAAGAGAAAGAAACTCAACAATAAAGCTTAATGCAACATATGAAATTCCAAAATCAATGGAAAGGACTCCAAAAACAAACAAGTAAAACACCTACAAGGCATTGGAATCAAAGTGACAGACATTTGAATGCCTACAACTGATGAGGATCAAAATAATGATGACATAGACTTGGACAATGGACTGAGTTAAGCTAGGACATTCATGTACACTTCACAATTTGATAGGAGATGGAAACTTGAAAGAGGCAACAAAAATATGATAATCACTAAAATTTAATCAATCAAAGCCATAATCATGTATGAAGGACTCAGATATAAGGTTTTGAGACAAAAATATGACAAAAAAGAGGTAAGGAAAGCTCAAAATCAACTTAGAGAGAGAATTTTCATCCCTGTAACACTACAGACAGGGCGATGATCAAGGTTTCATCGCTTCCCAAGACATTGAGAGAGTGCGATAATCAGGGTTTCATCACTCCCCAATACACTGAGAGGGAGCAATAATTAGGGTTTCATAGCTCGCCAATACACTGGGAGGGAGTGATAATTAGGATGCTATCACCCTGTATTCCCTTATAGGGGGGATGAAGACTCGAAAGTGGTGAAAAGACACAAACCTCACCTAGATCTGAGAAAGGGTCAGGTTCTTGACTTAGTAAGCTTCCCAATGATGATGAGGGAAGGAGAGAATTTAAAGAAAATGCATACAATCCAAAAATATCAAGCAACAAACAAAAATTAAAAGGGCTAGAAAACACTAAGGAAATTTTAAAATGAGTGATCCCCAGTGGAATTAACAATTTCTGTTGTGGAAAATCCCCCCCCCGGTGGATAGGTGAAACCCCCCTTGGATCTAGACTCCTTTGATCCAAGACAAAAGATAACAAATGGTTTTCTACTTTCCCCTTAAATCTATTCTATATGTCAACAATCAGAATGAGAAGAGAAGGATATATGACTTACCTCTTTTTCGTTGATTTTCCTCGTTGATCTAGGCCTTGATCTTGATGTCCAAGCTCTTGGTGCAAGAGAAGTCTTGAAATGAACAAAGCAATACCTCCTTTTTCCATGATATATTGTTAAGCAAAATAGATATATCTATATCGAATTAGACAAGAATATACATGCATATAGTGAACAATATAAGCATGAGGGGAATAGGCCAAGTTATATTATATGGAAAACAATAAGTAATGAATCATTTACAACCTTAATGTTGATGTTGCAGGAGCTTCTCCAAGCTCTCATTTCCAACCCTTTGAACGTCACAAGACCAACAATATGATACTCTAGAATCCTTATTCTCCCTTCACCCAAGAATGGCCTCCATTATATAGGAGATGAGGCATAACAACTATAGGATAATTTTTAGGAGAGGATGGGATCAAGTGAGGATTTACCTGGACAAACAAGATTGACCTTGCCTTGGATAGATGGTATCTCTAACCAACCTATAACCAACTGAAATCTTCCAGAAACCACCTCTCAAAATAAGGTATAATAGTTGTAACTACTTCATTGCCCCCCTAGAACTGAGAAAAAGGTGAGATTATCGCTCCCCTATAAATGGACAAGGAGTGATGACAAGGGTTCATCCTCCTATATATATGGGCAGGGAGGTGATGATCGTCAAAAAAGGCCAAAAGGTCAAGGTGAAAGATAGTATTTTGACGTCCAAATGCTAGGTTTCCCCTCCAATATGTCTAGGGATTATGACAAACACTCCCAAAAGGTGATGAAATTGCGACACTTGATAAAGTGTGATGCTTAAGTGTGACACTTGGTAGTGCGACAAATAGGTGTGTAAAAACAAAATTTGCTTCATGATTGGCACTTATATTTAAGAGTGCCTTATAGTGACTCTAATCATGTTTCCTATCCGAGAACACTTTTGTGTTTCAACCACAATTTTCCACGGATCACCTATTTATGGGTTCATGGGATACCTCAAGAGTGCTAAGTTAATTCATCATGATTATTCCCTCATGACAAATCCAAAATATTCCATCTTGTTCTAAAATAGTTGCAATCTCATCCTTTATTTCTAGAACTTCCATTCAACTCACCTTACAATCCATCATCTTGGGGAACTATTATACTTTTTTTTGTTCATCTCATCCTTCCAAGTTGGTTATGGTTTCAAGGACTACCATAAGTTATCATCATTAGAAAAATTCCAATTTCACCATTTTTTCCCTTCCTCCCTAAGATAACTTTATTAGACATACACATTGCTTCTAGTTTTGATTTCATTTGATGTGTACTTTTGTGGAATCATACTACTATTCTCTCAAGTTGATCAATTCATTATGTTACCTTTCTTCCCCCCTTGAGAGGCGATGTCCTCATAGAAAAGTCAACAAAATAATGATTCATATGAATTAAGCTACTTATAACTCAATAATTACCATGAATCCATCTTATATATGTGTCAATTATTCACATTATAACCATATCACTAAATTTCTATTTTCATTCATGTGATCAGGTTGTCATTTTCATTAACTTTCTCTTATTAGGGTTGTATGAGTCGTCAAATGTGGTACCAACCTAGCCTTACCTTTTTCAAAATTAGGCATTGACTCATTTTCCCACAATGTTTCTATACAAATTGGGTGCTACGAGGAACAACCCACCGCATTCCACAACAACCCATATTGTAAATCACATCCCAATATAAGATCTAGTCTCCATCTAATGCTTAGTCTATATAAAGAAAACATGTTGTTTTTTTAATTATAAATAAATCACTTCCTTATATCTAGTTCATACAAGAATTCCTAATACTTAATCTTTTGAATATCGATAATGAGTTGACAATACAAAATATACACAAAATTGAGATTCCTTGGTCTGTTTCCGTAGAGACCTGATAGACCAAGATGAGGTATGGTTCCCTAGAGCCCTGATAGACTGGGAGGCTTTAAGCATGGTTCTGAAAGTTGGGAAGAATTGCTAGAGTGTTGCTCGTGCTTTATGGGAGATTTTGATGTATGATGTGGTCGATGGACTTATATTAGTTCAATAGAGGGTGATGTGGAAGATACAAAAGTTAACTTCGAGATGAAGTTCCTTGAAGGGGGGGAGTATGTAATGCCTCATATTATTAAGTAGTAGTAGTAATAATAATAATTCTAATAAATAAATAAATATTTAAATGGTTAAAAATAGAAAGTAAAAGAAATAATATATAAAGTAAAAGAAATAAAATAAAGATATAAAATGAATTACTTTATTAGTAGAATAAAGGGGAAAATAAGAAAAGATAACTTATGAAAAGATAAATTAAGAAAAAGCTAAAAACTACACAATTAATTATTAAATGACAACTGTAACTTGTGTATTGAACTTCTTGCATGAATGGGTAAGAATAATCCTGTATAATGAAGGTGGAGAAGAAAGTTTGATATATTTTTCTTGAGGTAATTAATGGAAAGGCTTGCAGCTGCAAAATCATTAGATATGTTTATTCCTTATGACCATGGTAGGTAACATTAAATGAGGCTTAATATAACTTTGTAATGAAAATTGTAGGAATGAGTGTAAAAAAATAGTGTAGCATTAGAGAGTTGTCCAACATATAACATACACATGATTGAAAGAAATATGAGTTGCCTCCATTCTAATTGGTGTCCTTGTTTTCCATCTCCATTAAATTGTTTGATTGCAACCACTCTATTGCCCATTAAAATGACACTATAAATTGACCCAAATGCTCCATGGCAATTACATTGCCTGAACTAAATTTATTAGTTATATACTAAAGTTGTTTGTATGTAAATGAAATGTATACCTTGTCAAACTTATGTGCATTGAATAACTAGGAACTCCTCTAACTTTGATAGTTCATTTCTAGTTGATTCAAAAGAAAAACTAAATTGGAATGGTAGAATGAAAATAAATGTTTTGTATCAATAGTAAATAGATTGAGTAATTTCCATCTTGTTGATCCATAACATATCAAAACAAATAGTTACCTGGAGTGTTGGATCCACTTCATTATAGTAACAATTGTAGATTGACATTAAGACACATTTACGAATAACAAAAATATCTAAAATGTTTTTGCAAAACCGACCATTTCATCATCATTGATGATTAGACAACATTGGTCACCAAAAATAGTTCACTAACATTGACAATGATTTACTCGCACATATATTACTTTCTTAAAATTGAAAATTTCAAAAGATCTATTAAGCATAGAGAGGAGGGATTGAAAAATTTGAGTTTTAAATGCTTGAACATGGCTATAACACAATATAGACTTCAAGCATAATCATAAACATTTTGTAGGTTTCTACAGATAATTACCTCTAGTTCTCTTTTGAGGAAGCATATACTTAGGGTCGAGGCTTGGGCTATCAAATATATATCACTTGCTTCTTTGTACAATTTGATCTTAGATACAAACAATAGTAGGGATGTTCTTTGCAAAACCAATGGTGGAATACATTTCTCATGATTAAGTTTGTAGATTAGGAATAAGGATGAGAAGACTAGAGATGGTCATAACATTTGAGCATCCTATTTTTGCTTGATATTTGAGATTAACGACTGTGGATTCTAAGTATCTTGTTTGCAAACTCCCTAACAAAGTCATGATCTATATAAATTTCAAATACAAAGAGGGAGGATTATGATAGATAATTTGTTGTATAAATTGTGCCATGACAAGGATATAACTACAAGCACGAGTAACAAAGTAGTTAGTTGTAAGAGACTCTATTTTTCTCATATCATAAAATCCAACAAGGTAGAAAAATGGTGGAGTTGTACAAGGCACATAAGTGTAATGTCATTCATTCAATATATTTCAGGTACACTAGGTATGTGGAATTTATATTTTTTAATTTTTTCCTTCATTCAGGAGAGATCGCATTAGGAGAATTTTCAGGTAAAAAATGGGCCTCAAAACAAAAAATATGTTTTCAAAATCAACTTTAAAAGAACCAATATGATTTAAGATGATGATGTCAACCATAAGGTTAAATATTTTTGGAGGGAAAGGAATACAACTACTTTTTTAATCGTATTTTTGACTTATCTCTTTACATGTTTACTCAACTTTGAAGTGTATGAACTTTTTGGATGTAAAATTAAATTATGCATCCAACAAAGTACCCACTATGCATACTTTTGATAGATCCATAGTGAGATAAACTGGAAATACATGAAAACATGTTTTTTTCCCATGTATTTTTAGTTTATCTCACTATGACTAGAAATACATGAAACAAATGTTTTTTTTCCCATGTATTTTTAGTTTATCTCACTATGAGTCTATGTATGCAGAGTTGATACTCGTTGGATGTGAAATTTAATTATGCATCCAACGAGTGCCTACACTTAAAATATGAGTAAACCTATAAGGGGATAAGTAAAAAATATTATTAAAAAAAATAGTTATTTTTCCTTTGAAGATTATAACAATTATTTTATTATTTTCCGTATGAAACCCACTTTAAATCTCAATTTTTCACTAATTAGTAAGTGGTGAAAGCTTACTCACTCATTTATTTCATATATTACATTTGTGGAGGGTATGTGTCATGCAATTTTTTGTATTTTATTTTTTGAATAAGCATTAATATTAGTCACATCAACCAATAATGTTTGAGATAACTTATAATTTTTAATTAAAAAATAATAATTTTTAAATAAACCAAGTTAATATTAGAAATTAATTTCGAAGATGCATACTAATTAAAATTCAATAAGGTTTGACTCTTAACTAATTTATATATTCCTACGTTGGCATGGAATAATAACATGTATTTTATTGTTATACACAAATATATCATTAAATTTTTATTTTTTAATTAAAAAAATATATTATTATTCTGATTTTAAATTTACAACATAATTAATATAAGTCTTAATATACCCTCCACTCATGAAACCTTCCAATAATAAAAATATAAATCCAAATTTTTTAATGAAGATGTCATAGTGTATGTGTTATCAAAATTTCATAGACTAGCCAAAGCCAACAAATGCAAAGAAAAGAGAGTAAGACCCATGATTATCATTTCAATAATAGATGATTTACTTTGTAGAGATATCATGAATTATGGATTATTCGACCATTTAACATGGATGTATAATGAAATGGATCTAACCATCCTAGATTTTATTGTTTATAAACTAGAGGAAATGTAGAAAATTGACCATCAATTTTATCAATTTTGTACTGAGAGGAAGATTTGGAAATGTGTCGACGAAAGATGTTTTACAAAACTTTATTCCAAGTTAGTATAAGGGATAGGATTGATACAATAAGTAACACTCAATAATATATTAAGATGTATTTTTACAAAATTAGGTTAATGTTATAT
>WSFP011479874.1:0-16353 GCA_009831015.1 Picea engelmannii
GACCAATTCCCCTTGTTTTAAATATCGTAGACCCTAAAAAATATTTATTGGTTTGCATTCATGCTTGCAAAGAAGGAGTCAATGGAGTACTTATGCAAGAAGGAAAAGTGATTCGTTACGAGTCAATAAAGTTAAATGAGCATGAGAAAATGTATGCCACCAATTATCTAGATCTTACAACAATTGTGCATGCATTGAATATGTGGAGACATTACCTGCTTTGAAGGAGGTTTGTCTTGATGACATACCATTATGGATTAAAATAATTTTTTGACCATCCATGATTGAATGCTAGACATGCGAGATGGATGGCCTTGATTAGTGAATTTGATTTTGAGATTAAAAACATAAAAGGAAAGGAGAACGGAGTGGCATATGCACTAATTCGAACTGTGAATATTGTACACTAGCAACAACAAGTGTAGGAGAGTTTGAAATCCAACACACGATTAAAACCCTCTTTCAAGAAGACCAGGTCTTCAATTAGGTGAGAAAATGATTGCAACAAGAAGTGAAAGAGAATATATATGAAGGATATCGACTTACAAACAATGAGTTATTGTTGTATAAAAATAGGTTGTATGTGCCTAATTCAATAGATTTGAGATTCTTGATTATGGATGAATTCCATAGGAGACCTTATGTGGGTGACCTTGGTTATGAAAATATGGTAACAACAATGAGGTAATTGTATTACTGACCCATAATGAAGTAGGATATTTTTTAATACATTGCTAAGTGTTTAGAGTTTCAACATGTGAAGGTTGATCACAAACATATTGCATGATTATTGCAACCTTTACAAATTCCAAAGTGAAAATGGGAAACAATTTCCATGGATTTTATTACCAGTTTGCCAAGGACAGTCAGGAAACATGATGAAATCATGGTTTTGGTAGATAAGATGAGAAAGGTAGCTCATTTCATCCCTATTAAATCTAATTTAAAGGACATTTATGTTGCTAACATTTTTATGAAGGAAATTTTTAGACTGCATGGCCTGCCTAAGACCATAATCTCAGATAGAGATGCTAAGTTCACTTCATATTTTTTTGAAAATCTTGTTTACAGGCTTGGGAACACAGTTGGCATTTATCATGTCCTACCATAATCAAATAGATGGTCAGGCTGAAAGAGTAAATAGAGTGCTAGAATACATGCTAAGGATGCATGTTATACATCAGCCCAAGCGGTGGGAAGAATAACTACCCATGGTATAGTTTTCCTACAACAATGGTTATCGGGAATCATTGAAGATGAGCCCATTTGAGGTTTTGTATGGCATAAAGTGCAGATTTCCAATTAGTTGGGACAATCCAGTGGATAAGATCACACTTAGACCGAAGTTATTGAAGGATATGGAAAATGTCATGGTAAAGATAAGGTAGAATTTGAATGTGGCCCAAGACAGAAAAAAGATCTATGCAGACAGTAAGAGAACTAATAAAGAGTTCAAGGTGGGAGATCATATGTACCTTAGGATAAGACCTAAAAGAAGTTCCTTAAGGATGAGAACTTGTGATAAGTTATCACCTCACTACTGTGGACCTTTCAAAGTTCTCTAATGAGTGGGACCAAAAGCATATAGACTTGCATTACCACTTACTTTTTGAGCTCATAATGTGTTCCATGTATCTTTACTTAATAAATACATTCATGATTCTAATCATGTCATTGATTGGAATATGATATAGATGGAACTAGAGGGAGAATTATATCCATAACCTCAATGCATCATGGAAAATAGAAAAATAATGCTCCACAACTGAGAAATTTTGTAGGTCAAGGTGCAATTGAAGCACTTTGGAGCAGATGAGTCTACCTGGGAACTGGAGGATGCCATGCGATTGGAATACCCATTTTTATTTCCTATATAGTTATATGTGTGTGTGTGTGTGTGGTGTTTTAAACACTGAGGATGATATTTCTTTAAGGGGAAGGGGAATGTAAAACCTTGTTTCACCACATGACTGTAATTACACTAAGACTTCATATACTGTGATTATGAAGCATGTATTTATTTTTTTATTATTAGAAAAAATTAGACAATTGACTGAGAGAGAAAAGACTTGAGTATTGGCCATGATATCACAAGTGGGATTGATAAGGTGGGATTGTGAGGTGGATCGATGAGGGGGAATGGAGAGGTTTCTATGAAGAAATTTGGAAGCTTGTCTAACATTCCAACCTACATCTGAAATCCATTAATACACACCTGCTAGCATACTTGAAGCTACATGGAGCCATGTGAGTAGTTATGAAGGAACATAATTGGTGGTTGAGGTAGTTAATATTACTGATAGACCTGATCTCTTGAAGAGGCAAGGGTCAATTTAAAAATATGACAAAAGTACATTCTCAAGATTTCCCCTTCAAAATTAAAATCCCTGACTGGAGGTCGTGTCTAACAAAATCCAAGGGAATCCCAAGGGATTGGTAGAATAAGAGACCAAAGGTGGAAAAATCGTGAGGGAAATACATGCAAGAAGCATGATGATGCATAGAGGAAGGAAGACAGGGAGAAACATGAGATACACAGAGAATGGATCATGAAGAAAACGCGAGGAGAACAACCTGAGGAACAAAAAGTGATCTGCTGACTCACAAACAGATGATGCAGTGAACAAAGTTGTTCACTGGTGCATATATGAAAGATAAAAGAGATTGGAAAGTTTTTCTTGAAGAAAATAGAAAGATTGTTCAAAGTATTGATGATCAACTTAGAACATATAAAACCTAGATCCATATTGGATCTACAAAGGACTACATCTTGGTACCTATAGGAAATAAACTAGCTTCAAAAAGGGAGGTCGTTGAGTGACTGTATGGAAAATAAGGGACTCCTTGTGTAGAGGAAATCCAATTGGGAGGGTAGTTGATAAACCTATGGAATTCCTGAGCCCAGTGGGAAGAGTGAAACTTCTACTAGTGCTAGTGGAGGAAGGAGAGTAACCTTCCAAGATCATTCTAAATCTAATAGCCAGCTAAATCAATCCCCTTGTAGTATCATGGCTTGTCACAAGGGTGGCATGTTGTAGGAAGACACTACATGAAGGAAATCTATAGCATAGCCTCAGGTTGGGAGGAAATGCATCCTCTCTAAGTCAGATGGCTATTGATATTTACCTAAATAAATATGTGTTTAACTTTACTTATTTGATGTTTGTTTAATGATGTGAACATGTGGATTTCTGATTAAAATGGGAAATGTGAATGCATGTAAGAAACAGTTAAGTTCCTGAGTAAAATGGAATATTCTTGTTTTTTTTTCACTATTAATTTGATATCTCATGAAAATAAGTAAAAAATGTATGGGTAGTATGTTACCTAATGATTATTGCAATTCTAGAGAGGAAAGTTTGCAAGATATAGACAAAATATTCATTTGGAAGGTGACAAGAGTGCCCTAGTGTGAGAAAATACCTTGTATTGGTTAAGGAACCATAAAACATGTAAAATTTACCCGATTTAAGTGGAAGGGTTGAAAAATATGCAAAACAATAGCTTAGATGAAGTAAGAATGCTTAGTCCGTTCAAGAGTAAAATCCCAAGGCTATTAAGAGTCTAGTAGAGTATCGAAAAAGACTTAGAAGAAAACCTTAAACTATTTAAGTTTAGATTAAGAATGTTACTTTGAATAAAATCGACATTTTAATATGGGATGATTCACAATGATTGATTCGACGTAGAAAGTATATCTGGACTATTGGTTGGTTGGTACTACCATCAGAGTGACCAAGCGAGGGATTGTAATAGGACTCCAATGAGGGAGACTTCGAGTCAATAAGGACCATTGATCTATTGGAGAGTAGTCATAGTGTGTTGTGGACTATTGTATCTAGTTACTAGTGTATCAGAACAAGGGTCTTCAGAGGTCTGGAAGAAGGACTAAGACATGAGTCTGATGACTTGGGAGTCTGAGGACCATCGATATTTCAGAGGACATTCTGTGAGATCTCATCCATTGAATCTAGCATGGGTTGATCTAAGGAGATTGACCTTAAGACCTTGATTGTCACATGAGTATCTTCTATTTTATTTATACCATTAGATGGCATGAGTGAGGACCATCATATTTGTTAGAGAAGGTGTCATCAGAGTGGTCCTAAACATTGAATTGAAAAGTTTTCTATGGTGAAGACTCTAAGAATGAGAATGATTCATCGATTGGGAAGAGGGTGACAGGAAACAAAAGTCATAGATCTGTCATGGGTCCCACCTATCCATAAAATGTTACCAAATGAGGAGGGAAATAATGACGGGGTAAACTGAGGCACTGATGAAATCAAGGCAGCCAATACCTACTTCCGAGGGACATTGGATATACCACCATGATCCATTGGAGAAGGATCGTCAGAGTAGAATCTATTTAGAAACGTAGTTTACTCTGATGGGAAAGTGTGTGAGATGCTCTAGTTCCTTAATCTGGGGTCGAGATGAGATTGTAACTGTTTGATTTTGAATTCCCAGGTTCTCGGGTGTTTTCAACAACCTGAGGAAAATTAGTTGGGACAGGATATCAGATGAGGGGATTTTCGTGAAGATCCAAGAATATTCTTTAAGAGAAGAGGAATTTTTTGAAAATCCCACCAACTTGAGAGTGAATTAGGGGGTCGGATGTGTTACAACTTGCATGATCTAGTTTACTCTACTTTTCATGCATGAGCTAGTTCACTTTACTTTGCATGCATGTGCTAGTTCACTCAACTTTGCATGTATGAGCTAGTTCACTCCACTTCACATGCATGAGCTAGTTTACTCTCCTCCACATGCATGAGCTAGTTCACTCAACTTTTCATGCATTATTTAGTTTACTTTACATTGCATGCATGATCTAGTTCACTCCACTTTTCATGCATGATCTAGTTCACTCCACTTTGCATGTAGTTAAGTCTATCATATTTGCATAACTAATTATTATATATTGCATTCTATTGCATTGTGTTGTATGGATTATTCATTCATCCTTGGATGATTGTTATTCTTTCAAATTTTAATGAGAATTGAGATTGATTTATTATTTTCTTGTATTTTCTTCTTCTTAATTGATATTTTATCACTTTCAATTAGATTCTAGATCTTGTAGGTGTGCAACAATTTCTACATGGTATTAGAGCTTGATCAATTCTTAAATTCATACCACCACGCAGGAGCATGGATGGCTTATGGGGCCTTATCCATCATCAAACACTAAAAAAAAGTGTATTAGGATATTATTGAAGCTTCGTTAGATCAATATCCTTGAAAAGGTACTCAGACCAACATCTAGGAACTTTGTATAGGGTCTTTGGCCTTTCAGTGGGATACATGTAGGATTTTTGCACTCAAGATGTGTGTTGAAGCATAAACATGTTCAACATGGAAATAATGTTCCTAAGATCTAATTGAACATTCCCAATCTCAAGTATAATGAACAACACCTAGAAACCATGACAAGCACCCTCTATAGGGAGTTTGTAACATTTGAGTTGAATATGGGTGCCATTGTGAGGTTTTTGGCATCATGGATGGGTCTTGGGTATGTGACCATAATTGGGGGATTAAAACAAGATCTTGTGGCCCTAAACCTTGCTTATCATGATCAAGCACCATGGATGAGTCCTCAAACCTTCATATCTGACATATGTTGGTTAGCAATCACCTCCATGGGTGTTATGAGAACCATCACTAGGTTAGTTGTGCACCAAGAATGAATTTGTAGGTACAAAAAAGGTCACAAGAGGACAAAAATGGGAATTATTCCCTACATGACATTTGTCACACTCAATTTCCATAAATGACACTTATTACTCACAAAGATTCTAAGGCTACGGTGTTGAATGCATCTTCAAATGACCACATAAGACCCTTTTATGTTTTCTATGGATTGCTAGAGGGATATGAGCACCATGATTAAGCCACAACACATGCCCTAAATAAGAGTGTGTCATGGACCCACACCATGAACCATTCTTAGGGCCATGGTTGGGGTTCTTAGCATTTGAGTGTGATATGGGTTCCATGAGTAGGTTTTGTGCACTAGAAAGAGGTTTTGAGGTGTAAACATGGTCGTACGGGAGGGAAAAAGGGTGTTAATATCTAAGGGGAGGAAAAAAATTTGTCCTTAGTCCCTAAACATTGCTTCTAAAGGTAAATCACCATGAAAAACATCCAAAAATCATGACACAAACCCTCGTTAGGAGGTCTTTTCAATCAAAGTTGGAAATGGATGCCATTAGGATATTTGTTTTTTCATAAAGGATGGATTGCAAGGCGTTGAACATGGTCAAGGAAGGAAAACAAGTGCCTTGGGATATTGTTGAATCTTCTCAAGCTCAAGAGACTTGAATGATTCTTTGAACCAACACATCATTCCTTTGTATGGGTTCTTTGTAGGCCTTCAAGTGAGATACGAGTGCCATGAGTAGGTTTTGAATACTATAAATGGGGTTTTGATTCCTAAAAACAATCAAGGGAGTAAACAAGGTCCTTAAGCCCTAATTGGACCTTTTTCAGCTCAAGTGCTATGAACAAAACCTAGACATAGTGACATGAGTCCTCATTAAGGGGTCTTTACCCTAGGAGTTGGATATGGGTGCCATTAAGATGTTTCATGCACTATATTTGGGTCTTGATTCCTTGACTATAGTCATGGTAGGGTCACAAAATCATTGGGCCTTTAACATTAGTTAGCAGAGGAAAACAACAACCTTGGGACCTAAACATAACGTGTATTTCCCAAGCACCATTAACAGATCCTTAGACCACCACATAGGAAAAAAAATGATACCTTGACCATCATCAAAGACTAAAACAAAGTGTATTTGGATATTATCGAATCTTCTCGAGACGAAGATCCTTCAATAATACTCGAACCAACATGCATCGACATTGTAAGGGGTCTTTGGCCTCCGAGTGGGACACAATAACTATGATTAGGTTTGTGCATTGGAAATGTGTGTTAAGGAATAAACGTGGTCTAGGTGGAAATAACAACCTTAATCCCTAATTAAACCTTCTTGAGTTCAAGGATCATGAACAACACATAGGAAAAATGACATGATCCCTCTACAAGATTTCTTTTACATCTAAGTTGAATATCAGTTTCGTTATGAGGTATTGTGTTCCTGACCATAGTTGGGGGAGGGAAACAAGATAATTTTTCCCTAGACCCTTCTTCTCAAGCTCAAGCATCATGGACAAATGCTTGAACTGTCACAATTAGTTTAAGTTCGCACCATGATTAGGTTAGTTATGCACCATGAATGGATCTATAAGTCTAACCAAGGTAATAGGATGAAAACAATGACATTTTCCCTAATTGACGCTTCTTGATCTCAATCACCATGAAAAACACCTACAATCCACAAAAAATAAGATCTCTTGGGAATTTTTTGATTATGAGTGGTTTACCAGTGGATAATATGATGTTTTTACTGATAATAATGGGTCTTTCCATCTAGATAAAGGTCAAAGAAGTATAACAAGTTCCTTCAAAATTTAACAAAGTTTTTTGTGCTCAATTATGATGAAAGATGTATTGAAACACCACAAAAGATATTTCTATGTGATCTTTGGCCTCTAAGTGGGATATGGTTTGTTGAAACTAGGTCTTAAAGTTTTTATATCTAACACTAAAACTTTTCTTTTCTGGGATTCGACTTTTCATAAGGTATAATCCTCACTATCAGTCCCAAAGCCCGGTACCAAAATCTTGAAATATCTTTATTTTTTAATAATAAAAGGCAAAAAACTCAAGTGTTTTTAAAGTCTTGACACACGTTCTGTAAAGTAATTTTAATAACGATAAATTAAAACCGTAAAGGAGTTAATTAACAATCTTTGAACCTTTCGAGATTTGGGTTCACTCATAACAATACGTTTTCAATACATTTCGAATCACGAAATTTCGATCCCCGATTTCCCAAAATAAAAAAAATGGAAGTTAGTTATTGATCCTTATTAATTAAATTACTAATACCAAAGTTAAGGCCTAAAATAAGCTCATCATGATTTCAAGATTCGGGGTTTAGTGGTGACATACCTCATGTAAGAAAGATCCACGAAACCCCAAAAATTGAACTCCCGACTCAATACGAAAGCTAAGGCCTAAACTAATCTCATCGCGATTTCGAGATTTGGGGTTTAGTGGTGACATACCTCATGTAAGAAATATACTGAAACCCCGAAATGTGAAGTCCCAACTCAATACCAAAGCTAAGGCCTAAACTAATATCATCAGGATTTCGAGATTCAGGGTTTAGTGGTGACATACCTCATGTAAGCAAGATCCCCGAAACCCCGAAACGCAAAATGTCAACTCAAAATCAATGTTTAAAATTAACTAACTTTGTTTTAAAAACACAATTAATGGTAATTAAACTTCTTAGGTATTTTCATTTTTCGGGTTCCGTTGAACGAGATCTTTCAAATTTTGATTTTAGAATCACTGAAATATGGCCATATTAATAACAGATAGCTGGTGATTTCTATGACACAAATGTGTATCTCAAAAATATTCTCTGCATTAAAGGTATTAAATTATTGGCAGTCGTGTCAGTACTTTCAC
The DNA here is from genome assembly GCA_009831015.1 of Picea engelmannii. Classification (NCBI taxonomy): domain Eukaryota; kingdom Viridiplantae; phylum Streptophyta; class Pinopsida; order Pinales; family Pinaceae; genus Picea; species Picea engelmannii. The sequence goes on from WSFP011479874.1 coordinate 8,549, forward strand.
CATAAAATGAGTTAAAGGAAAATTAAAGGTCTATGTTTTGAACCTTACTCTTGTTCTTTCTATCAGGAGTAAGTCGCATCCAACCAAGCTTATACACCTCTCTTCTATGACAAGTTTTCGTTCCAATATGAAAGTTATGGCACCAAAGAAGGGACCCAAGAAGAGTGAAGATACAACTAAGATTTCCAGCCCAGAGGGAGATGTCATATCTGACACCAAGCCACATGCTATCGAATCGATCAAATCCTGGAGACAAATCTATGAAAATATGGAATACGAGATAAAAAATTCCCCTAATGATTCTGAGAATCACCTTCAGGACATAGAAGAATCAGAACTTCACAATATTGTAGCACGCCCATGGCTCATGGCGTACAATGACATGATCAGTTGGGTTTAGACAAGATTGATATTCCAATGAGAATCATTTTAAATGATCAAGCGATCATTATCGACTCATTCAGACCTGAACATATCTAGGTAATGTACAAACTCTCACCCAATCCTAAATACATTTACAATCTCGAATTTATAGTTGAATTTCAGATAAGGGAATGTACTGAGGCAGACCAAACTTACCCTCATTTAATCAAAGGCTGATGGAGATGTCCATAAAAATTTAGGGCTGATACCCATGGAATTTATGCCACGGCTTCTTTGAATGAGTACATGGTTTATGTAGCCATGATGATGTGCAGAATCTTCAGCAAAAAGAGTCCCTATCATTTCCCCACAAAATGGGTGCCCTTTTTAGAGGAAGCATCAAAAGGATATAGTTTCAACTGGAGCAAGATTTTATCCGATAACATAGCCAAAGAGGTTTCAAATTACAAAGCTGCAAAATCCCGAGGTCAACCAGTGGAATTTTACACATCTTCATACATCATGGACACAATTTGTTTTATGACTCCATTGCCGTTGATGAATTGGAGTTAGAACATAACCTGCCTCGAACCCATTCATGAGTATCACTCTAAAATGTGGGAAGAAAACACAAAAAAATCGTTTTACGAAATTTGTCATTTCTTGGTAATACCAACGCATAAAATGTTTTTTGGCTGTGACCCTCCTCGCATTTTTGAAACAGTTTCAAAAACCCTCAAGGAAATAACTGACTGGTTCATTGAAGAAAGATTCTCCTACATCATGGTTTATGGGCTCTTAATCCCCCCTCATGTGCTTCCAAAATTCCTCTCTAACAGATTGGTGTGTAGGGAAGTAGCACACCAAATAGTGAAAGGCAGTATCAGAATAGAGCTAAAGGCAGCTCAAAAGAAGTCTTGGCCAATCTTCCCTGTGCACATCGGGAAATTTTCATTACAAAACTTTGACCATTCCAAGGTGGAAGCAAAAGCACTCGAAGAAGTCAAATTGTTAAATATTGAGTTCAAAAGGCACGACCCTTATCAACTAGTGAAAAAACACTTGATACACTGTAATATGAACGCATATGAACCTGAGGATTCCCCTTGGGATGACATGTTCAAAGGGACTAAGACTTATAAAGAGGTGTTAGAATGAGTACAGACACTGTCATTTGACCTGGAAGCTACCATTTGGACCTTTTAGAATCATAGATGGAGTGGTCTTCCCAAAGTGCTGCAAGGAGAAGCAATCACCCTCCCTTAGGAGCAAGAAAATGTCCCCCCCAGGCTTCGAACAGGAAGCACAGAAGAAGGGCAATCCCGAAAAAGTCCCACAGGATACGGAAAGGCCCCCACAAAACAAAGAGGCCTTACAAACAAAACAATCAGAGGCCGAAGCAGAGAGGAGGTCCAAGAGACCTCCCGAGTCTAGTAAGCTTACTCCCCCTTCATCACCTAGTGTTGATGTCAATACGCCTAAGACAACAGGAGGGAAAGGATCTACAGAGCTAGGAAGTCCCATAGCTTCCTTAACCCTTTTACAGTCCGCTTTTGGATTCCCACAGACATGACGTCTATTTGTTGATGACCTCACCTCTATCTCCATAGATGAGATTCCTCCTTTTGATTATTTTCTCAACCGAAAAAGGAAGGTTTTCCTGAAACAAGAGATGTATATGAAGGAGGGGAGTATGGTAAAAAAGAATAAAATCTTGATAGATGGACAAAATTTGGAGGAGGAGGATTTTGCTACAGAGATAGCAGGTTCCATGGGATCCATGGCAACAACAATTTTTTTTACCGTGGGAAACCTGAGAATGAGGATAAATAAGAGTAATAACATGATAGCTCAATTACAAGATCAGTTAAAGAATGTTGAGGAGAACATCAGAGAAGAGGTGAGTAAAATCTTGGAACAGACCAGGGCTGTCGAAAGGCTAGAAATTCAATTACTCAAATCAAGACTAGACAAAATGAACCAGATGATACAAGCAAGTCAGGTGTAGGTTTCTCAGCAAAAGGAGCATGCAAAATAGTTACATGCTAGGTTAAATTTGATGGAAGGTCAGGTCATAGATCTGAAAGCTTTCCAGGCCCATTCACTGGAAGTACATTCAAAAATAGAAGTTGAACAATAGAAATTGATTTCCAAGATAGAGATTATCCATAGTTACTTTCAAGAAGTAGATAATGCCTTTGATAATATTATCCTGAAGGAAAAAGAAGCCAAACATCAAGGGTTACTCTCCAAAGGGAAATCATATATTTAGCAAGTGAAGAGACATCCAAAACTACGAAAATATCAGCCATAGAGAAAATCAGAGGTGACATCATCCTCAAGCAATGGGAAACCAACATAACTGAAAACAAAAGAATAGTCAAGGTAATCAGAGATGACTGCAAAGAATTTTTTGATCTCTTAGACAAAAGGTCATTAAACATTGGAAAAAGCAATTGTACAAGACTTCTGGGATAGATTAATATTGTAAGACATCAATTAAATTTTAGAGAAAATTTGAGTGAAATTCAAATAGAAATTTCATAGCTAAGAGAAATGGGTGTCACCCTAATAGACAGGTTGTTAGTTGAACCCAAATTAAAACTGCAGTCGATAAAGTTTGCAGATAAAGGAGTTGAAGACCGTCTCTCCAAGATACAGAGAAAGGTTTATCTGTTTGAAGCAAAGGACCTCCCAGAACCCCCCAGAAAATTTACAAAGTTGTTGGAGAGATGCACTGAATACATTGGATCAAAAGAAGGAGAGTCATCAACAAAGAAAACGGATCATTTGGAGGATCTTTACTTCCAAGAAAGCATAAAAATGGAGAAGATCATGCAAACAGTTTCTGATCTATTTTTAACAAATAGTTAGTCACTAGGAATTAGGAAATCACGAACCATCTTAGGATTGGTAGTTTTGTATAAATATAACTTTTCAATACTAAGACGAGGCCTTTTTCTGGATGGGATTGTAAAGAGAAAGATTCATTTTGCCAGAATTAATACAATACAAATTAAAGATTCCAGATCTTGTCAAGCCTAAGTTATGTGTTTCTCTATCATTCCATCTTTTATTTCATGCCTTCGATGAATGCTCTCATGATGCAACCACTATTGTGGTGATTGAACAATTAGATTATCTAACCTTTTGCATTTTTTTCTTTGTATCAACTATAAGTGGATATAAGACCTATGAACATTTTAGAATTCTGAAATTGTATACTTCATCAAAGTTATCATCTCTCTATCTTCTATTAGCATAAAGTGAGATTCCTCTTCAATTGATGCCTCACATTTGTTATACAACTATATGTTTCTTTTTCTTTCTTCATTCCATGCACCATCTCCTTTAAATTTGACTCAGATACTAGAAACGACCTTCATTTCTGTTATACTATTGATTCATAGTTTGTAATTTTTTTATTTATTAATTCAAACCAGAATTTTGCGACCCTTAAAAATAATTTTGACTTACAAAAAGGAAACCCTTAGCTTTCATGATTGTTCCAGTTACCAGACAACCTAATATAGAACCCGGTCTATCAGATCAGACAATCAGTGCGTTAAACCTATTCAATACCATCTTACAAACATCAAGTACACGGGTAGAACTTGAACATTCATGGGCCGTGACTGTAAGGGATATTAGCATATAAGAACAATGGGAAGTTAGATAGAGACAGTTAAGGAACCAACCTTGATCTCTCTTTCCATTAAACTGATCTTTTTACCCATTAAATATCTCAACCTTTTCGGATGCCTTGAAGGTATACTTTAGAGACTTAAAGTATAAACTCGGGAACACCATATTTTTGGCACCCTTGTCAGGGACAAAGAAACGAATCTTTTCCCTGGGAAGAATGACATTGACACTTTCTTTTTTTGATAGTGAAAAATAATAGAAAAACCTTCTAAGGCTACTTTTATATTTCACTTGGAGACTCCACGATAAGTAAACTGAATTTTATCCAAAAAAACTCCAGAAAGAACTTGGACGACATGTAGACCTCGCTAGTTTTTGATCTGGAAAAGATTTTAAAATCGCAAAGATCCCTTAGACAAATCGTTTCACCGACACATACCATCTGTCAACCTAATTCTACATGGTCGAATGATAGAGGAATACTTGAGAGATCCATCTCCGTCCCCCTTTCAATCGATACATTCTCTCTTCCTAAAGTGCACACTCCTACTACCAAGCACTCTAACGAATGCCCTTTGTATCCTGATTTAACCCCTGCTGACTCTCCGAAATATTTGTCTTATGAGTCTGTAGAAACAAGTTCTTTTCATCTTGGGCCTTCTTTCTCCAGATTCCTATGCCTTGACGATTAGTTCCCCACAACCTTTCTGTCACATTCAAGCACAACCAAAAATCTACCAAGCTTCCATGAGCTTTCTCCTGATACACTCTGAGTTTCATCCTCAAATCCATCAATGGATGTGAAGGTGTGAGAATTGGAGGCGATTCTATAGGTGGTGTCATAGGAGGAGCAGCAGGAGGGCAAGTACCACTCCCTGGAATTTTTTCTAAGGTTGTTACCAGATATGACCCTCTTGTCCTCCCAATATTCACAAGGGGAGGCGATTTAACCGCACAAGAACACATCAATTTCTTTGACCAATTTGATGATATCCTAGGACTTGAACACGAATATGTCTACTCTAGACTCTTAGTACAAATTTTCGAAGGGTAGGTCAGAACCTGGCTTTGAGGCTTAGCAGTGGGATCTTTAAGGTCACATGATGAACTTGAAAGTGTTTTCATTCGATAATGGGGAGAAAGGAAAGATCACCTCTATTATCTGACTAAATTTGGGGCTCTTAGAAAGAAAAAATCCAAATCAGTTCTTGAGTTCACCCAAAGGTTTAATAAATTGTATAATAAAATTCCCATCAAGGTCAAACCTTCTCAACCTATAGAGAAAGTAACTTTCACTAGAGGTTTCGACCCCGATTTCGCCCTGCTATTAAGTCAAAGGAGATCAGTATACCTCACTAAGATGCAAGACGATGCCCTAGAAATTGAATAAAACATGATGGCTTCAAGAAAGCTAAAATCCAAAATAGAGACTCGAAACAAAGAAACTAGAAGGTACAGAGAACAAGGAGGATCTTTTGGATCAGGAAGATCTTCAGGAGACAAAATGGACGACATGGCTAGAATAATTAAAGAATTGTCTAATAAGATTTCAAAAATGGAATTAGATCAAACAAAAAATGACCATTTTCCCAGAAATAATTTTAGAAGGAATCCCAATCCTCAAGCCCCACAAAGACAGATTAAGAATGAGGATAAAAAAATCCCAACCCCCTTCAAGAGTGAAAACTTCATTGGAGAGAAAGACTTAGAAGATTTCGAGGAATTAGAGCAAGATACAAACAATCTAGGCGATGATGATCCACAACCCCATTTATTAAGACAAGATTATGAAAAATCTTTAAATAAAGAAAATAGATTGGAAAATGACATAAACAACAGTACTTCTGAAGATTTGACCTACCAGGGTATTGCAGATGGTATAATGGTCGAGCTTCACCAAAAGTACAATCTAAGGCCTTGAAACAGGAGTCTTGCAATTGCCCAAACGAAAAAGATCTTGTCGAGGGGCGAGACAGATGAGACGGTTTCAAAAAATGCTGAAAAGTAGACTGAAAAAACTAACATCACGGACACACAGCCTACCAAGACTAAGTCAGCAGAAACACCCACAGTTAAAACATAGAAAGCGAAAGATCCTACAATTGAAAAAAAAACTTCACCACAAAAGAAATTTGATAAGAAGGGGATGAAAGCCCAAACCATAGACAACAACAAAATTGTGGGGAATTTTAATCTAGAAAATGAAATCAATAAAATCAAGATCCCCATACCTCTTGTCGAGTTGGCAAAAAACCCAATCTACAGAAAACAAATTGCCAAGATGATTAGTTTTTCAGAATATGAAATCCAAGCCGATGTCATTAACTTAGAAGATGACAAGGCAAACATAGTTTTTGGTCCACATTTCGAAGGCACCAAAGACACTGTTGCCCCCTTCTATATCATGTTAGCCTTGTTCGACCAACTACTCCATAACTGTATGCTCGATTCTGGAGCATCCCACAATGTAATGCCTAAAGACAGTATGGATAAATTGGGTATCGAAATCCCTAGGCCTTATGGATATTTATATTCATTCGATTCAAGAAAAGTTAAATGTATAGGCATGATTAAAGACTTGGTGGTAAATATGGCACAAATACCTGCGAAAAGCATTCTCATGGATGTAGTGGTCGCCAATATCCCTTCGAATTATGGTATGTTGTTATCCAGATCCTAGGGAACCAAGCTTGGAGGATCTCTCCAGCTTGACATGACATATGCTATGATTCTAGTTTTTGGAGGACAGTTCACGTGCCTATACAGAGAAACTAGGTTGGTGTTCATAGTAAGTGATCCACACAACTCGAATAACCACCCTGTATATATTGCAGATCAAGACTTAGGTAATTGTATTTTATCTATTGATGATGATATTGATTTAGGTATAGATGAAAGTTGTACAGAAGAAAAAAAAAAAAAAAAAAGATTAAAAAAAATGTATATAGCACTGGTGTGTGGAAGATGTTTTTTGATGGTGCTTCATCCTACTTTGGAGCTAGAGATGGGGCTCTCCTTGTGGCCCCTGATAATCAATTCATAATCCCCTTTTCCTATAGACTACAGTGGAATGTGGACCACACTAATAATGTATATGAGTATGAAGCCTTAGTGTTAGGGTTAGAAGCCGCTAGGAGAATGAAAATAAAAAACCTCAAAATCTTTGGTGACGCTGAGATAATCATAAAATAATTAAACTGACAGTACCAGGCCAAACATCCTAGGTTGAGGTATTACAGGAATTATGTCTGGGATCTAATCAAAAATTTCTTCTCCTCTATCAAAGTTCACTACATTGCAAGAACTAAAAACCAACAGGCTGATGTGTTAGCCAAAGCAACCTCAACATTCACACCTCCCACCTCTTTCAAACTAAAGTACCATATACAAATGATACACCGACCTTCCATACCCAATAACATACAACACTGACAATTTTTTGAGGATGATGAACAGCTGTGCAAATTTTTAGAATCAATAGATGAGTTTTTCGAAATGCATGCTGACAAAGAAAACCAAAATGATCCTATTTGGATCATGCAGGAAGAGGAGGACCCCCAATAATTCCACGATAAAATCACCAATCATCGAGTGCTTGTTCTAAAAAATAACCAGATCCCCAATGGCCTGATTCCCTTGGAAAGGTTATTTAATCAAGATGATATCCTTTTAAGATCCAATTTACAACCTCAGCCTGAAGAGGTTGAGGACTATGACATAGGTACCAAAGAAAACCCTAAGTTGGTGAAACTATCCAAATACCTGTCCCCAGAAACCAAAAGTAAATACGTTGAGTT